>JASTTN010007614.1:19589-64970 GCA_030324115.1 Sorex maritimensis
GGGGGAGGTGTACTGTGATTCTTGGTGGTGGAATATGTGCACTGGTGAAGGGATGGGTGTTCGAGCATTGTATAACTGGGACTTAAACCTGAAAGCTTTGTAACTTTCCACATGGTGGTTCAATAAAGAAATAAATAAATAGATAATAAAAATTTAGCCTTTCCAACAAGGCTTAAGAGATGGGTAGGAGAAAAACAGCTTAAAACTCTGAACTTGGGCTTTTTTTTGTCTCATCAATAAAACTTGCTGTTTATTGAATTTTTTTTTGCTACCACCATATTCAGGATGTCAAAACTAATAATATTTTAATGTCATGATAGAATTAGCTAACCAAAAGGACTTTGAACCAATGCAATTATTCGGCAGGAAGTTCCAGGTCACATGAATAAAAGGAATTTCAAAAATGATTGCTCAACACCTGGATGACTGCCGTCATCAATCTTTCTCATGTGTCAACATTGACCTATGCTCCAGTTTTATATACAAGTATGAACTTTTTTCTTTGCAGAAAGTCATCTCTATATGTTAAAATTATTGGTTGTAATAGTTACAATATTTGAAAACAATAAAGTCAGCTCCCTGTGAATAAGAAACAACATGTTTCTTGACCTACTGTGCTAAAAGAAAAACGCTAGAAGGATTCCAATAAAAATCTGCATGATTTAATTGAGTGAAAAAAATAAACAGTGAACAATAAATAGAGAAATAAACCCAGAGAATTTATTCCTTTTTTTTTGCTTTTTGGGTCACACCTGGCAATGCACAGGGGTTACTCCTGGCCCTTCACTCAGGAATAATTACTGGCGGTGCTCAGGGAACCATATGGGATGCTGGGATCCTAACCCAGGTCGGCCACATGCAAGGCAAAGGCTCTACCCGCTGAGCTATCACTCCAGCCCCGTGAGTCGATTCTTATGATACATGCAAAAGTCAAAATTAGCTTAAATGATTATTCGATGGAGCCAGAATCATACAGTCATGGAAAAATTTTCTCATGGTCTAGATTATTACATAGCTGTATTTTTTAAATGAAGTATATTCCAAATAGCAGTCTTTTGTTTTCATCTATGCTTTCATATTTTTATTTTCACGAGGGCAACAGATATAAATTAAAAATTATAATGGTGGTGTTAGATACTTTAGAATTTAAATAAAACTCAATTCTTGCCTCTTTTTGAAAGTTATAATTGGATATATTATATAATACATACATTATGTATTATACATAATACTCATAGTTTAACATACTTTTAAGGAGTCAGAAAATATAAATATTTTCCATGAAACCTTCAAACCTAGCAGACCAATGTATAGCATATTCTTCAAGTTCTGGTTTTGTTTGGGTTTGGGTTTGATATTGGGTCCACGTCTTGTCACTGCTCAGGGATGAATTACTATTGTCTCTGTTTTCAGAGATCACTCCTGGCAGGGCTCAGAAGACCATGAGAGATGCTGGTGATAAAATCAGCACTTACACATAGAAACTAGAAAGTCTCAGTTCATTGGTTTGCATATATTAAAGAATAAATAAATAAAACTTTTGTTGTAATGTGAATAATAAATGCACACAAAATATTGTTATTAGAGAGTCCCAAGATAGTGTAAGTGACGGAGCAAATACATTTATTAAACAAGTAAGCACCTAGGGAAACTGAAGCTGTGCCATGTTCTTCCTCTCATCAGGATGCAGCTACTTTCAGCCTGTGGCACGCATCCAGCAAACCTCTTGCTTAGGTATGATTCGCATGCTAAGATTTTTACATATTTCAAATGGTTGGAGATAAATATAAAAAAGAAATGTTTTGGAACGTATTGGAACTATTTGAATTTCAATTTGAAGTGACCATAAATAAGGCTTTGTTGGAACAGCGTCATGCTCATGTACCCTCTCTGGCTATTTTCACACTACTTGAGGCTTATATTACCACATTTATCACTTAAAATGCTTATTATCTAGGCCTTATTCAGGAAAAGTTCATAGACACCTGTTAGCTTTTCTTGTTCTTCAAGGTGCTTTTTGGGGGTTGAGAGGGGACTGGTTGCTTTAAATGTTAAAGAAAATAAGAATGGTTTGCTTTATTTTACAATTAATTTTTCTAATGTATTGGGAATGTTTTCTTTGCATGTGTTCTTATAACTTATAAGTTATTTGTGTTTTTATATTTACACACATAAAAGTGCAACATTTTTCATTTGAGAGTAAGTTTTTACATCCATGTTTTTGTTATATATCTAGAGAAGCATATTGTTTTCTTCTTCCCACTTCTCTCATATCCGGCATTTTATCTGCGCAATGTTGCACTAATTCTCACTGACCTGGATTGTTTTCAGGCCACTAAAAGGAGTATTTTTGTATGAAAGGATGCATGCACTTTAGAAATGTATGATCATAGAACAGTCAAATTTGCTTATTAATACCAGTAGTAACTGTACTTGTTTGCACTCCCATCAGTAGTGCATGAAGAATCCAAGGGAAAGGATTTACTTTATGGCATAAACATAAAATATTGCTTATGATGTGTGAATTAAAGCTGCAGTACATTATATTTCAACATATGCTTTTCATGGAACAATAGTTTTTCAAACATACTTTTATACCACTTATATGTGAAGCATAACATATTGCATTGATATGTTAGCAAAATTAGCCTGCGCTCACTTGCTTTCAATGTGAGAGGTTCTGGGTTTGATCCGCAGCACCGCAAAATGAAAAATAAGTAGGTGAGTTCATTACAAGTCTGGGGTGATAGATCAAACGGTTAGAGCATATGCTTTGCCTCAAAATAAATATTAAATATGAGTAAATAGCTTAAAGACTCTGGAGTGTACATGCCTCGCATGCAGGACCCTGGGGTACCTTCTGGCCTCCTGTTGCCACCAGGCATAGCCCTGATGGCCCCCAAAACTGCCAGGGAGACATCTCCAATTAAGAGAAAAATTAATTTATCAAAATGACTATTTCCTACTATCAAAATTAAAATTGCATTTCACGCACATTATTTAAACACCATGGTTTGCAAAGTTGTTCATGATGATTTGTTACAGGCACTCAATATTCCAACACTGATCCCAACACCACCACTGTCATCTTCTCTCCACCATTGACCCCATTTTCTGAACCACCCTCAAGCCTTCCCCCATAGCCAACCTAAAATGATCTATTTTATATTGCTTGTTACCAGTTAGTGGCTAATTGAATGATCAAAAATATTTCCATAGAAAAAATGTAAAAATTGTTGAATCTTACCATGGGGAGTCCTTGTCTGAGGGTTTACTAAGCTGTTGCTGCAAATTAAGCCTTCTATATTGATAGTTATGTTAATTGAGATTGGTTGGCTTCTACATTACATTCTCATCCATTCTAGTATGCTACTTCTGGGATGTCATTATTGTAATTTTGGAGGTGTCACGAAGCTGCATTTCAGCAAATTCAGAATATTTTATTGGGCAATCAATCTGGAGGCGTGCCAATGGCTTTGGGGTGTGATTGAGACTGCTGGGGATTTGGTATGGCAGAAGCTGGCCTGTCCACCTTCTGAGATGACCACAGAAGTCTCAGCCTGGACCAGGTACCATGACATTTTTGAGATGAATTGATTTCTTTCATTATTTATTTATGTATCTCTGGAACTTGCTGGTAGAAGAGCTTACATGGTGATGGTGAGATACAAGTCTAAAACTGTGGGTTTTCCTTTCTGAACACCTCAAAGTGAAATAAACAATATGTACGTCAAATCAAATCTAAATTTATATATTTTTATCCTAATCTAGTTACTGATAAATATGCTAGAACTGGCATTAAAGTTCCAATTCAGATGGTTAGTCAGGTTCTCTTGGAAGCTAGTGATATGCAGCTGAATATCGTAGTTAACCTATAAAGAAATAATTTTGTATAAAAGCAGACAAATACAAGAATAGATAATATTAATGGAACTACTATTAATATTATTATAAGACACATAGAAAACTATATGATTATCAAAAAAAAGTGACAAAACGTTACAAGCAGTAGATATCTCAGATGATATAAAGAATATTTATATGACAGCTAAAGCATGAAGATATGGAAGTTGAACAGGGATGAATGGTCATTTATGATGGAGAATACAGGGTGAGAAGTGTTTGAAGATTAAAACAAAAGCAACATGTTTCTGGGAAGAACTGGCCATTTAATTACAAAGATAATAAATATTTTTGACTACCAGATGCCAGAAACTCATTTAGTTATTGGAGCATTAAGATTTGGTTTGTATTTCCTCAGAAATTTACCATCTATTACTCTTATCAGATTATCACAATTTGTATCATTTCCCAGATGCTAAGGTATCTCTGCCAATTTTCACCTACTTTATGGAAGAGATATATGCTTGAAACATATATTAACTCAGACAAATTCTCTAAGAGCTTTGATCCTGCTGCATAGCCCAATTGAAAAGAAGTTAGAGGGTAGAGGATTCCAAAATATTCACCCCATTTCAAGTTGCTCATTCAGCATTTTTGGGAAATCTAAGATTCTTTACAACACTGAAGAAGAAGAATCAAAACATATTTTGTATAAGGTTCCCACCATGTACCTTTATTTCTACACTCTGCAGTGAGAGGCTTACAATAAAATTTTTTGGCCACTAATAAATACTATGTATAATAACCTCAAACATGGGTAGAATGTGTGGTTGAATTTTACTAAAGAGTTCTCTATCTTGTTGATGTATAACATGTATTCAAGCTGATCTATAATTAATTTCATTCCATTTATATGTCTTTCCACATTGTATTATGCCTTATGTTATACAAACTATGTACTTAATATCTTTGCTTAAAGAAGAATATTGCACGTTAGAAATTAGCATTACATATATTTTGAAAAGGATCACTGTGGTTAGTTTTAAAGTTACATAGAAAAAATATTTATGTATTTTATCTATTATGAACATTGCAGTTTACCATCTAACACATGTTTTTAGTAAAGAAAGATGGTTTCTATTGAACAAAACTCACTTAGAGAGATAAGAGGGGAGAGAGAAGGAAAGGGATAAGTGTGCAAGAGGAATACGGGGCTGAGAGAGCAAGCAAGGAGACACAGTGACAACCAGCAAGATACATATTCCAGGGAGAACAGAGCCTTGAAGAGAAAGTCTAATACAAAATCTTAAATGAGGTCGTTTACATTATTTTCTCATAATAGACTTTCAAAACCAAGGCGGAATTCTATATTAACATCACATCTAAATTTGTACTTTCCCCATTTCAACTGCCTCACATATATTTGAAGTTCATGACAGTGCAATTATTGTAGCTTAAATGTTGTATGCATCAAGATCACTATCTCCACAGATTTTTTTTTCTTATAAAGAAACTTAAGTCACAAAAATTTTAAAACATATTCCCATCCACACAGATGCAGTTATTTGGGAGAATTACTTGGAGATGATCTTACCCCTGAGGCTCTTAGTAATTGTTGATTTCAGAGGCAACTTATGTATGGAAGTGATGCATTCCCAGGAGCCCCTAATATGACTTTCCAAGGCTATTCATAATAAAGACTGCCAGTGTGTTTGGGCTACTCTCCCCAACTACCCTGGACTGGGTGGCTTCCTGACAGCAGACACTCATCTCAATCTGGAGGTGAGGAAGCTAGATGAAAGTTTCAGTAGCTTCGGTATTTGGATGAGAAGCTATCCTCTGTGTGTGTGTGTTTGTGTGTTTGTGTGTGTGTGTGTGTGTGTGTGTGAAGTCAGATGCAGAAGCTGAAAGGGCTCTGGGAATTTCTGGGAACCAAGCAGTTCCAGAGAAAATGCAAACCTCCTAGCTATACAACATTCACTTTAGGCCTTTAAATATCTAACCCTCACCCCACAACCTTATGTTCTAAGGACACTAACTTCATTCATAAGGATTTCTCCCTCATAACCTAGTCAGTGCTCAAAAGCCTCAGTTATTATTCCATCAAAAATATCAGGTTTAACCATAGAACCCCCCCATAAAAAATTCAATCTATAGTAAGCCTAATGTCTTCTCTAAATTAAGTCAGATAAAGTCATAAAGTCATATTTGAGTTAGATAGTTATAAATCTAACTAGTTTAGATTTAACTTTATAACTGTATAACTATCTAAATCAAATATGTAATTACAAGTAGAAACTTTAGAATTTACTAATAATGACTTGAGAAATGTATTATACATATATACATACATATCCGCACGCAAGAGCCTGGCAAGCTCCCCTTGGCATATTCGATATACCAACTACAATAACAATAACAGGTCTCATTGCCCTGACCTGAAAAGAGCCTCCATTCATTGGGGAAAACGAATAAGGAGAGGCTGCTAAAATCTCAGGTCTGGGACGAATGGAGACATTACTGACGCCTGCTCGAGTAAATCAATAAACAACGGGATGACAGTGATACAGTGATACAATGATACATACATACATATGTGTGTGTGTATACATATCACAAATCACAAAATCCCGTTAATCACAGATTTCTTGGATGGGCTCAGTAACATCTCATCTCGTCCTTTCCCTAAGATCTTTCTTAGAAGTCTATCTTGACTCGGCCCTCCTAACGATGCTGCACTGGGGGCTCTTCAGGGTCAGGGGAATGAGATCCAGATTGTTACTGGATTTTGCATATGAATACACCATAGGAAGCTTGCAAGGCTGTCCCACGTGGGCAGGAAACTCTCAGAGGATTGCCAGTTTCTCCCAGAGGGAGAAGCAGGCTGCATGGCCACATGCTTCTGAGAGCTTGCTTTTAAGTCTCTCTCTGGATGTTGGCCATTGATGGGATTAGACACACCTGGGTTCCTCTGCCCGTACCTTCATGCATGAGGCCTGTCTGAAAGTGTGGAGAGGAGCCTCCAGCATGGCTGTAGCTAGGTTCTGGTGGTCTTTGGCCGCCGGGAGCTGTGCTCGGGGTAGGGAGGGAAGCTGGAGCCCATCCCCTCCGAGGGGCCCCGGGGAAGACAGCCAGGCATGCGGGCAAGAGACTCTCTGTATATATTTATATATATGCATATATATATAAATATATACAGAATCAAACCCCAGTCAGCCTGTTGTCTAGAATCAAACCCCAGTCAGCCTGTTGCAAGGCAAGTGCTCTACTCACTGTATTATCTCTCCATTTTCAGTAGAAAAGATTCCTTAAATGTAAGATAGAGTAGAAACCAAAACAGGAATTTGGAGCTTCTATATAGAAGATAGTTTGCTTTTAATAGGTTCCAACTTAAAGCATAATGTTACAATACTATGATAAAAAAATATGAAAGCATATGATATGTCTGCCTAGGGTAGCCTTTGCTTACAAAATTATGTGAGAATATCTTACCCAAAAATGGAGAAAAAATAATTTTGAGCAGGGTATACTTTTAATGTTATTAGGAATATTGCTTCACAAAGGATTACTTAACATTTTATTGAATATCACATAATTAGCACATATTAACTGATAGACTATGTCTTTTCAAGATAGAAATCATCTCTGTACAGTAGAAAACAATAAAAAATTTTGATTTTTTCCAATAATACATAAATAGCAAATAGTTTAGCAATCTAACAATACTTATATAACTCAGCCTTTCAAATATCCTCTCAGTCACTCTTTGCATTTTATTTACCTTTTTAAAAAATAAGTATCACTGTCACTGTATCACTGCCATCCATTGTTCATTTATTTACTCGAGTAGGCGCCAGTAACGTCTCCATTCGTCCCAGCCCTGAGATTTTAGCAGTCTTTTCTTACTCGTCTTTCCCAAGATTGGAGGCTCTTTTCAGGGTCAGGAGAATGAGATCTGTTATTGTTACTGTATTTGGCATATCGAATACACCAAGGAGAGCTTGCCAGGCTCTTCCGTGCAGGTGGGATACTCTCGGTAGCTTGCCAGCTCTCCGATATATAAATGTATATATGTATATATATATATATTTCCCTTTATTTAAAATCAGTACAATAAGTACTTGGACTGAGATATAGTACACTTCTCACAAGGGGTGTATGTGTGGGGGGGAGTTGACAACACATATATTGTCCCCAATCCTTTGCACCAAGATTGATTCCTGAACACAGAACCAAGGAATAAACATTGGGTACGACAGGTGTGGCCCAAAACCAAAATAAATTTTATAAATGCAAACACTTAACATGTACTTATTTTAGACATTTTAATTAGTGTAAATTCAAATTTTTCAAAAAGTATACTTTAGGGCCAGATAATACAGTGAGTAGTAGAGCGTGCCTTGCACGGAGCTGACCGAGGTTCAATCTTTGGCATCCCATACGGTTGCCCAAGCACCACCAGGAGTGATACCTGAACACAGTGCCCTAAGTACACTGGGTGTGGCCCAAAAGCAAAACCCAAAATGTCTCGTCTAACTTATGGTCTAACGTATAGTCTACGTCTTATCCTACACTCAGCTACATTTTAATGAAACACTTTAGTCATTGAAATAAATTGGTTATGACTATAAAACCTTGCAGATATTTCACTTCTGTGGTTTCAATTTTTTCTTTTCTTCTCTGAAAAGATAGCACTGCACCATAGCACTGTCGTCCCACTGTTCATCGATTTGCTCCAGTGGGCACCAGTAACGTCTCCATTGTGAGACTTGTTACTGTTTTTGGCATATCCAATATGCCACGGGTAGCTTGCCAGGCTCTGCAGTGTGGGCGGTATACTCTCGGTAGCTTGCCGGGCTCTCCGAGAGGGATGGAGAAGAGAATAAAGGTAACTCAGTAAATCGAAATCTTCTGCAACTTTCCTCAACTCAGCTACTCTTTTAGCATAAAGCCAGGATCCTTTGCTCACCATACTTGCTCCAGGTTTTCCTTCCCACCAGTGACACACTGTTGGGTTTGTATTCAGACCTGACTACCTGTCTTCTGAATCACTTAACTTACAAAATGCACAACCATGATCTTTTAAATAAACTTTGCCATCTCTTGTGCTTTGTATGTATTCTCATTATAATTCATAGTTTTGTTCCTGTTTTCTTTAAATGGCATGATTTCCAAAGGGCTTTAGATTTTTAGTAGTCACTGTGTAACAGTTGACTTGAATGAAATTATTCGGTTGGATGTGACAAGAAATGAAACAAGACTTCTCATACACATGGATGAAATTCTCCAGTGGTATGCAGAAACTACCAAACAAAATTCCAAATTAAAAAAAAAACTGATTTAGGAAGAGTTATTGTCAGTTATTCTCTAAACCTAATGGAAAAATATAACAATAGTAAGCAACAAACTTAGCTCATATACTTAATAATTTCTTCCGCTACATGCTTCAGAACATATAATAATTTTTCCCTCATTCTATCTCCTTGGAGTATTTCTTCTCTATCCAATCTTTTACTTACTTCTCCGTTCTCTTCCTGTTTTGCCCACATTTACTTACAGCATCTGCTATAGGAGACAAATGGTAGTTACTTCTGATTATCCACTTCTTATCTAAGACAGCCATTCAGTAAAATATAGATTTTAAATCCTGAACCTGAAGTAAATTAAGTGGTATGCTTTCACAAATCCAAACAAAAGTTTGTATTCCTCTTGAATGCCTATGGACTAGAGTTACTTGCATTATCACAATTAGTCCCCATATTTGTTGGAACCTATGATGCTAAAATCCTAGATGGCCATCAATTATTTGCCTGACATATACAAAAGACCTTCTTAAATTCTCTTGCCAGAATAAGCCTGAGTCAAAATTACCCTCAAAATAGAACAAAGTCTCCTCAATATCTTACCTGGAAATATTTTGAATAAAAATTGATTAGTTTATAAATTGTTCTACAAACATATAAAAAGGAGTTATAGAAAAAAATTTACTAGACTAGAAAACATCTTCAACCACTAAAGGTGCTGATATAAATTTTATTTTATGCCGTTGAGAGTCTCTTGCCCGAACGCCTGGCTGTCTTCCCCAGGGCTCCTCAGAGGGGATGGACTCCGGCTTCTCTCCCCACCCCGAGCAGAGCTCCCAGCAGCTGAAGGCCACTGGAACCTAGCTGCAGCCATGCTGGAGGCCCCTCTCCACACGTTCAGACAGGCCTCATGCATGAAGGTACCGGCAGAAGAACCCAGGTGTGTGTAATCCCATCAACAGCCCAAATCCAGAGAAACTTAAAAGCAAGTTCTCAGAAGCGCGTGGCTGCAAAGCGGCTGCAGGATATCTTTAGCCTACTTCTCCCTCTGGAGAAACTGGCAATCCTCTGAGAGTTTCCTGCCCACATGGGACAGCCTTGCAAGCTTCCCATGGTGTATTCATATGCAAAATCCAGTAACAATCTAGATCTCATTCCCCTGACCCTGGAGAGGCCCCAGTGCAACATCCTTAGGAGGGCCAAGACGAGATAGACTTCTAAGATCTCAGGGAAAGGACGAAATGAGATGTTACTGAGCCCGCCCTAGAAGTAGATGATTAACGGGATATCGTGTGTGTGATCGCTGTTGAGTTAATGAAGTTAAAACTGAAATGGAATATTTAAGTTAGGACAGAAATGAGACTGAGAAATGATCCTTTGTCTGAAGTACAACATTTGAATTAACCTTATCAAACTGTTTTGAACAAAAATAAGAAAGAACCAAAAATAAACTCACCCTCTGATTATTCAGTTTCTCTACTGGACACCTATAGACAAGGATTTATGTCACTGTTACTATCACTGCCATCTCGTTGCTCATCGATTTACTCAAGCTGGTACCAGTAGCATCTCCATTGTGAGACTTGTTATTACTGTTTTTGGCATATTGAATACACCACGGGTAGCTTTCCAGGCTCTGCCATTTAGGTGAGGTACTCTTGGTAGCTTTTTGGACTCTCCAAGAGGGACTTATGTAGCACCTTCAAATATAACTAAAATTAAAGAAATATTTTCCACATGATGTGAGAATATCCAAACCAAAAATGTATTAGATCATTCATGGTAGTTTTATAAAGGAAAAGGTACCTGATATTTTCTTAACCCTTCATATACCAAGATAAATTAAGTATAAATATAATTAATCCATCATCAAATTTTACTATATATGGGTGTTACTATTACACATGCAATAGTTGTGACTCTGGGTACACTATTATAGGTATGAGTATTGTAACTGGTGTAGGTGTACCTAACAGCCCTGTGAGGACTACAGAGGTGATCACATTATACTCTGCCAACACTCCACCTCTGTTTGACCTCTTCGCTGACTAACCATATAACAGAGATTTTTCCTTTCTCCATCATTAGATAATATTTGTGCCCTCCATGGGAAAAAAGAGAAAAATGCCTTTGCTGTATTATACAAGCCCTGGATATTGATAGAGACTTTGTAGTAGATTGCTATTACAGTTGCATCACATAGATTATTTCTTTGTTCTTATTTTCTTTTTTTCCGCTTCTGTTTTGGGGCCACACCCAACTGTGTTCAGGGATTACTCCCAGTTCTGTGCTCAGAGATCATTCCTACAGCCTCTGGAGAACCATATGTACAAGCATATTTCTTCTCAGGACCTAGATCTCTTATTTACCAAATGAAGATATTTAATTAGATAGCTACCAATATGTAGAGATATATGGAGCCATAAACTTCATATGGATATTTTCAGTAAGTCTGCATGTTGTTCTATTTCTCTTCTAAAAGTGCTGAGTGCACAGTGTCTCTATGGGGTGACATATGGTGAACCTGAAGAGTTTCTATAGATCGTGTTTCTTCAAGACTCCATCGATGCATCATTCTGAAACATCTATATGTAGCTTTAGATGAGTACATATCATTAGATAGAACAAAAATATTTTATTTTATTTGTTTTCTAACTCAAAAGAAAAGTAATTCAGTTCCAATTATTTTAATAATGAATGTTCTGGTTGTTGTATAACCTAGAATCAATGGAAGTTCTAAATAATTGGAGCTCACTTTTATTTTCAATTTCTCATGCTCAGACTTAATCAATAGTATTCCATACACCTCCAGCCCCGTTCGTTATTTACGTGTTAAATATAGCAGTCGAGTCAGAAAGTGTACTGAGAGTGCCATGTTACAAAATTCAGTATTTGATAATATTTGTGCTTGTAGTGGGCACTAACAGGAAACTTCATATAGATAATAATGTCTGAAGAGTGCCATGCTGTCAAGCATATGTCTAAAGTGTGCCATGCTGTCAGGCATAACTCATGGGGTTCCTCAGTGTAGGAATTTAAGTACTGGAATCCTTCCTTTAAAAGACCATTCTGAATAAAAGATAATTTCTTCAGTTCCAGATGGAAATATTACACAATACATTTAGAATATTTTGGTTTGTTAATTTTTTATTAGAAACATATTGAAAAACTGATGATCTTCAATTTGGAGTACAGGACAACAGCACAAAAGCAGTTTTGCCGACTGCAAGAAGACACATTGAATCTCTGTGAGTGTTAATGTTCAATCCTGTACTTTCTAATTTGATTTTATTTCTTGGCTCTTCTCTTTCACTTCCCTCAGGCTCGGTCTTAAAATTGTTTACCAACTGCTGCTTACAATTAGAATCACTGTATATTTTAATAACATAATGAAGAAATAAAATAGGCATTCTCCAAGGTTTAGATTTATGTCAGACTAGGACAGAAGTTTTACATTATACTGGGATACAGTGAAAAAATTCAGTAAAAGCAAGGAGTTGCTGAATTATTTCTGTTCTCTTTCATTCTTCTATTATATCCAGAATTAGACTAATGAGTGCTAAAAGTTGAAATGTATTGAAGCCCATGGGTAGTGCCAGGTCGACGAGATCATCGCCTTTCTGCTATGGGAAAATAAAGGAATGAAGTGACTTGATTGAATTCAAATTCATCCCATCTTTTCTTCAGTGAATATTAAAAAACACAGGATTAGGGTACAAGATATGTGAAAATAGCAAGTACTGAATATTGCTGATCTATACCTCCAGGAAATCTAGTGTGGGGGAAATAGATGTAAATGATTTATATCTATTTATCCCCAGGTAAGCACAATTGTGTGCATGCACGCATACAGATATACTTATATAATCTCTTCCCTGATTCTCTCGAATAAATGTTTAATCTGTCCCATTTTATAGCAAAACTTGTGTGAAGTTCTTTATATCTTCTGGTTTTATGTCTTATTCTCTACACTTCACACTTTTCCTATCATTAATAGTGCTCGTATCAATATTCAACCTTCTCTTTTCACTTCTCGGTATAAACAATATTACTAATGTCTTGCCCAATTTATTATTTTATTTTTCTTTGAATATAACCTATACTTCAACATCATAATGTATTTATTTCTCTATCTGTCCATCCATTCCCTCATCTTTTTTTTTCTCCTTTTTCATCACTAGATAATCATTCTGGCTCTATGATAACTTCTCACTTCAAAAAGAATTTTTTTTTAGAGTGAGCCACTCTAGGAATTTCCCAGGACTTACTTCAGACATACTTTGGGATTACTTCTGAAGAGGATCAGGGGACAATATGTGGTACCAAGGATCAAATCCAGGTCAGCTGCATATAAGGTAAGCACCCTACCAGGAGCACTATTTCTTTATTTCTAAATTTCTAGGCATTAGAACGTCCCAGGATCCAGTCCTTAAGCAGTATTTTATTCTCAAATCATGACACCCTTCTCAGCACTAACTTAAAAATGTTATTGTGGGGAGCAGAGATATAATATAGATTTTAAGGTGTATGAACTGCTGGTGTTGATTTAATTCCAGCAGGATTGATTCTTGAGCACAGGGCCAGGAATAGTCCCAAAGCACCATTGAGTGAACTCCACGACTAGATTGATAGAAAATAGATAGATAGATGGATACATGATAGATAGATAGATAGATGCATACTACATACGTACATTTTGTGTGAATAATTCATAAAATTTTACTTCCTATTTTACTATTCTTTGAAAATTGATATATTTTTTCAAAATAAATCCATTTTAAACTAAAATTTGACTTTAATTACCACATCTAAACCAAATAATACTAATAAAGCTGCTACCTCTTGTGATTTAGTACTTTTCATTTAGTACTTTTCATTCATTTCATTTCATACTGAAGCTGACTAGTTCAGTTTAAATCCAAAATATTTGTCATTCCTCACTACACTTGTTTAGACTCAGTCACCAACCTTCTAACCTGTGCCATTTGCTCTCTAAAACAATCTTCATTATTGTACCTTTTGCTTCCCTGATGTACTTTCAATAGAGAGACAAAAGATTCCTAAAACATAAATCAAATTCTCTTACAGCTTTGATCAGAACTAATGGTTTCCAGCCTCACAGAGGTGATGCAAAGCCTCAAAATAGCCTATAAACTTTCCAGATTCAGGCTAGCTTTTATCTCCCAACTCACAAGCAATTTCCACCATGGAGAAAGAGTATAGCAAGTGGAACATTTGCCTTTCACTTGACTGATCCAGAGCCTATCCCTGGCATCCCATATGGACTCCTGAGTCTACCAGGAATTACTCCCAATGGAGAGCCAAAAGTTAACACAGATGAGTTGGATTCCAAAAAGCAGACAAACAAAAATGATGATGTGCCCTAGAACTTTGATTACAACAATAAAATTACCAAGCAGTGAGATGATATAATAGCAGGTAAAGGAAGAGGTGGACTAGAAATAACATCAGGAAGGACTGTGGTGGAGGGTCATGGACATTTAATAGTGGTAAGGGTGCACTAATTTGTATACTAAAATTTATAAATATTGGTACTATACCTAAACTACAAAAAAAAATTAAAAAATTCCCTTGCTCAAAAGAAATAAAAGAAAGAAAGAGGTCAGAGAGTTAGAACAATGGGTGAGGCACTTGCTTTGCATGCAGCCAACTGGGTTTCAATAGATAAAACTTCCTAAGGTCCCCTCAATGCTGCCAAGAGTGATCACCAAGCACAGAGCCATAAATAAGCCCTGCGTATTGCCGGACATGGCCCAAACAAACAAGCAAGCAGATGTGCAACATATTTGAAAGCAATATGTACTCATCTCCAATATCTTGCACCACAACTATATTACAACCACAATCACAATTCAAAGTAGAGAGATTATTTGAGTTGACAATAAATATTTCAAAGCAGCTACATTGTTCATCTAGACTTACCCTTAAATTTATTTTATAGATAGTTCTTTAATTCTGTTATCATTTTAGATTATGAGAAAAAGTTTCAGCTACATAACTTGATAAATTGCAATTTTTTTGATAAAGCCTTAAAATTTCAAAGCATATGTTAGAGTGAGAGTACAGTGGCTAGGTACATGCCTTGCATGAGGTCAACCGGGGTTCAATCCACCAGCATCCCATATGCTTCCCTGAGTCCCACAAGGAATGATCCCTAAACATAGAGCCAGAAGTAATCCCTGAGCACAGCTGGGTACAATCTCCAAACCAAAAAAGCAGAAAAGATAAAGGAGAGAGAGAAAGAGAATAAAAAACTGGAAAAATCATAATGATCACATAACTCAACACTCTCCCACAAAACATTATTTTTGTATGTGATTTATATGTCAATCAGATGCTAAAAAGGAACATGGGAGAAGTGAAACAAAGACATAACACACACATATACACACTTATACACACGACTACACACATACAAATACACACTTGCTTACTAACTAGTTAAATAGTTTGTTATGTGTAGGATAACATTGGGTTTGTCCTTTCAGGCTTGCCACAGGGAACTTAGTTTACCATAAAGCAATGCCTTTTCTATATGGACATAGGAAAACAGTTATTATTATGCTTTGTAACTTGGGAGCTGATTGACTCCCATAATATTTAATCCTGAGCATCTGCTTTATCAACTCAGTTGCCCTTAGTTCCTAGTACCCCAAAAGCAGGGTATGAGGGACACAATGAACGCAGGGCAGAGCTACTGTGGCATCGAAATGGGCCAGGCCAAAGCGCCACAATACTCAACTATAAGTTGAGAGCATGGTTGTAGACAAATGCTGTCATGATCCAAAAGTAACGATGAGACTAGGACCCTGCTGGGGTTAGGAAGACTAACCTGACCTGAGGACTGTGGTCTGGAATATATAGTGAATGTCCTCAGGAAGAATCAAACTCTAAGTCTGATATATATCTTACTGTGTTCATACAGAATGACATTGCTAGAAATATTAGAAATAAATTTACTATAACTATTTAAGTGGATTACTATCTGAGAAAGAAAGAAAGTGACACACCCTTGTTTGGATCCCTCCCTTGAGCAGATATTCCTAGTAAACAGGAGTAATCTCCTTAGATGAGATTTTGTTAATCTCTTGGAGAAATCCTTTTACCCCTCCATGTTGATTTGTTAATGTTCAGCCCACCTTTGTGTCAGCACCCTATGCAACTGCTATATAAACTAAGACTGTAAGTGGAGCAAAGGGGAGAGGTAAGACAGAAGCAAGAAGAGACAGAAGCAGAGAGAAGACACAGGAGAAGACACAGAAGCAAGAGGGAAGACACAGAAGCAGAGACAGAGGTGGGAAGAGACCATAGGAGAGACTACAGAGACAGAGACAGAGATAGAGAGATAGACAGAAGAGAGCAAAGTGGCACACACAGAAACAGAGCACAAGGAGGAGCCATCTGGATCCGGTCTATACACAGCAGCTCAAGAACACAGAACTCGAGTGGCAGAGAGAGAGAGCGCCAAGCCGCCAAGCCGAGAGCCCATGAACAACACAACACACATTACCCTCTCCGCATGCGCCATTTGTATTTTTTACAGTTATGTAATATCTGCCCTCTTATTTCCTATGCAAACATTAAAATACATAGAAGATATTACTCTGGACAAACTCAATCTCAGACATCTGAATCTGTCATATTCTCACGGTGTTCTTAATTGATTTTCCATAGTGATAGATAATAACATAAAATAAAGAACAAAAAGTAATAGAGCTTTTGGATCCTGCTGCGGAGCGAGCACGATGGAAGAGCCCAAGGAAGCGCCCTTGGACTCCAAGCTGCCCACTGAACTAATTCTGGCATGGGACCAGAGACCCCACGGCGCTGAAACAGTGGGAACCGGGCATCCCCCATTTCTTTTAACCTCTCTCTCTCTCAACTCCTTCCTCCTGAGCACAGCGCAGGGTCCGCGGTTTTCCTGAGCGCAAAATGGAGACACCGAGCCTCTCTCTAGGTTTCTCCATCTTATGAGCACCATATAAGGGTAAAAGTTTGTAGTGATGTTATTTCTGGTTGTACTTTCCCTGGACTTTATACACAAACCCAAAACCTAATGTCATCTTAGCATCAGCAATATGTAATGGTTCCGCTTTAATGGGTCGGACTTTTGTGGGAGATCCTAACAAGAATAGTCTGTTGCTGAAATATTGAAGGCAATCAAAGTGGTAGCCATCTCTCTAGACTGAACTAAGCTATATCCCCACGCCAGCTGAGAAGAAATACCCTTCTTTCTCGGGAAGAAACGCGGCGTGGTGTCAAACATAGTGTGATGTCCATTAAGCAAACAGACCTGGTGGCGTGGGAAAGGGATATAAGGGGAAAATTATGTACATGGAACAGTGGGACGCTGGTGGAATCTCGAGCCGGAGCCGATACCAAGCCAAGACCTTTGGTTCCAGAAACTGCTTGCAGACACTCTACTAGTCTATCAACTAAGCCAGAGCCCCACGCCTGCTGATGACGGGAAATAACCATCCTTTTCGGTTTTTTTTTCCCTTGTCAGGCAGCGTGGCGATTACTAAACAGGCGTGAACTCGGTGGTGCGGGGCAAGGGGGAAAAAGAAAAGTTAGGTAACAAACAGCGGGACTTAATATCTCTATATTCTTAGCAGTGGAGAACTATCAAATGCCTCCTTGGCAATAGGACTGCTTTTCTTTTTTGGGGGAAACCCCAACAACGGTAGTGACTTGTGTGTTGAAACATGGAATGTAATCGAGATAAGGCGTAAACGTATTGAAACATCACTTACAAGGGTGGGGACTGGGGAGGTGGGAGGGGGCGGCAGGTATACGGGGGGGGGGTGGTGATGGAAGATGGGCACTGGTGAAGGGAAGGGTGTTTGAGAATTGTATAACCGACATAATCCTGAGAACTATGTAACCCTCCACATGGTGATTCAATAAAATTAAAAAAAAAGTAATAGAACTGATTGAATTTACAATAAACTCACCCATAAAGATGCTGAGAATGCAAAAATTCTCAACTGAAGTATAAGGTTACTAACACACATTTGTAGGTTTTCTTAACTAAAAATGTTTCTTTTTTGCATTGCTTTCATTTTAATGGAATGAACAAACTCCCCAGTCTATTCATTTTAATGTAGTATTTTGCTTACTTTACACCTCTATATCAAGTATTTAAATTATTCTTCTAGTAAGCAATTGCATCTAATTAATGCCTCCAATTGTTACACAGCTTGATGATTCAAGAAATCAACTGAGGCATGTGTAATGGGTTATATGCAACCTGGGATTTTAGTCTAATGGAAACATATGTAAGACTTTGACAAGGGAAATGCAGATCACTCAGTTAAACCCAACAGCATTTGGCAGGGAACATATGTCTAAAGCTGATCTCTATGCTCATGTCATTGTCATTTTAAGCATAAAATTTGGAGGTATTCCATTCCAAATAGGATATTTGAAACAAAATTCATTACAAAGTTCTAAACACAATTGCCTTTGAAAATTTTTCTTAAACGTTTTCAAACAATAAACAAAGATGGGAAGTACTTTAATAAATAATAAATAAGATCAGTTAAAACAATAGAACACCTTGTTCTTCAGAATAAACTCCTAGAATTATTCCTAAAGTCAAAAGTAAAAATGACTGATGTTTGTACTAATATTGAAGAATAAAGTCAAACCTCATATAAATTTCAATTGTTAAAATATGGTATAATTTTAAAAATCATCATTTAGAAAGAAGTCACATGTATCATTAAGAGTATAGTCTTCAGTTGTAGTATATTGAACGTACAATTAAATTATTTGATTCTGCATTAAAATATGGTCTTTTTTATATTTGAAAGTTTACTTCAAGAAAGTAGAATTGTAGGCATGTTATAGTCTAATTCTCATTTTTATGGTTTTATTTAGATTTACTTTCTGCGGAATACTACATTTCTGGAATTAACCAGAAATTTGTTGTTCTTCTTTATCTTATTATTATTAAGTTTTCTTTCTTTTTCCACTGCACCAGGGGATGAACCTTGGGCCTCACACACAAAAATCAAGTATTCTACTGAGCTACATTCTCAGTCCAAAGCTAGAAATTGCTAAGTTTACCCCTAGTATAGTAGCATTGTAATTGTACGTATTTTATTGCACATACTACTTTAACTATTCCTTGTAGGAATGACTTTGTCAATTTTCTGTACCTCATAGCTCCACTTTTTTATATTACTTACAAGCCCTTTGCTTGCCTCAGCTATATTCAACACCATCAATTCTTGGTTATATGTTATTATATTAAGTAGCAGTGTCATAATTTAAAATGCATACTAATTAATTAATTATCAATAAATTTTTTAGAAATAACTTTTTTAATTGAATCACCCTGAGATATACATCAATAATTTTTTTATGATTGAGTTTTAATCACACAATGGTCCAACACCTGTCCCTTCACCAGTGTACATTTCCCATCACCAGTGTCCTAATTTTCCCTCACACTACCTACCTCTATAGGAGACACTTTTTCTCTCTTTTTCTCTCACTTTCTCCCCATCCCTGCCTGTCCCCATCTCTCTCTCTCTCTCTCTCTCTCTCTCTCTCTCCCTTTTTTGGCTTTATGGTTTTAAATATACGGATTGAAAAGTTATGCTTACAACATTACCTCCCTTCAGCATTCAGTTATTGTCCAGAGTGGTCATTTCCAAATATCAGCCTCATAGTGGTCCCTTCTCTGTCCTAACTATCCTCTCCATCCCCCACATGTGACAAGTTTCCAACCAGGAATCATTCCTCTTTCCCTCATTTCTACTGTCCTTAGGTATTAGTCTCATATTGTTTATTTTCAATATCCTGCAAATGAGTACAATCATTCTATGTCTGTCTCTCTCCTTCTAATTTCACTCAGCATGATTCTCTTCATGCCCATTCACATATAACCAAATTTTATGATTTCCTGTTTTCATGGTGGTTACATAGTATGCCATTGTGTATATGTACCATAGTTTTTTTCAATCCTCTCATCTGTTCTTGGGCACTCTGGTTGTTTCCAGATTCTATTGTGAACAGTGCTGCAGTGAATATAGAATACAGATGGCTTTTCTATTGTATTTTGGGGCCCATAAGGTATATTCACAGAAATGGTGTTGTTAGGTCATGTGGAAGATCAATTTCTATTTTTTGAGGAATGCTTTCCAACAAGGTTGGACCAGCTGGCACTCCTGCCATCAATGAATGAGAGTCCCTTTCTTCCTACATGTACTGTTTTTACCCATTCATCCTCCCTATGAAGGGACTCAGTTATTTATAGAGATCCTGCAACATCCTCACCAAGAGGCCTTCAGCATTTGATACAATTTCTGCAGTTTAAAGGAATTTATAAAATTTGGAATATGAATTGAAATAGCACTAAGTAACTAAAAATTAATTCTACATGGGCCAGCTTGTGTTCTATCTAGACTAGAGCATATAGAATAATTTTTAAATGCTCCAGTATTTGTGGACCATTCACAAGTAATTCGCTTCATCTTTTCTGAATCAAATATAATAAGATAAGTTGGCCTTGGGAGAAATATCTCTACATATGCAATTTTATTAAATAACTTTGACAGGAAAACAGGGATAATTCTCTTTTATAATTGTTCCATAAATTTGTTTGGTTTGGGGCCACATCCAGATGTGCTCAGGGCTGATTCCTGGCTCTTTGCTCAGGGATCATTCCTGGCGATACTCAAGGAACCATATGTGGTGCCAAGGATCAAACCTTGGTTGGCAACATGCAAGGTCTACCTGCAATGCACTACCCGCTGCACTATCTCTCGAGAACCAGGAATATTACTTTGATATTCCATCAGGAAATAGTAAACATAATAAAATGGATCTTATGCAAATATAACAATGCACAGTTTGTTCAACATTATATTTTACCACTGTGTTCAAAATAGGAAATAAATGTCTCTTCAACAAGTCTCTGTAGCCTTACTTGGAGTACTTCCATTTTTCTTTTTCACTGACAATTTTTCAAAAGTTCAAGTTAGAGATATTGATTTTCATTGGATTGAGTGCTAATCATTACCCATGTTTGGAAAGAATCCAAGGCTATAAATTATAACAGGCTATCAGCTATGTTTGACTTGTAATGCTGAGCTGCGAGATTAAAAACCCACATGCAAAGATAACCTTGAATGTATTGGATTAGAAATAAACCTGGAAAGTAAATTAAGTGGACTAAAATTGTAAAGCCTGATTAAGAACGTGATTAAGAGATGGCTAATTAAAGTGAAGAATCTGATATTTTTGTTATGCAAAGCCATTGAATTTTTGCTTTTATTTCTCAAATATTTATGTCCTAGACAATATACATATAAATATATAAATATACATCATGCAACATTGATATTTATTCAATATATACATCTCAGAACAAATTATACACATATGCAAAGATTATACTGAAATATATTAATATAAATATTAAGATGATAAAAATCTAAAACTGAGGTAATTTTGATCGTAGAATGGTAAAATTTAATAATTAACATTAGAAGAAAAGGATAAATCATATATGTGATACATATGTAATGGCATATGTGAGATGTTATGTATAAACATAAATATGTTATGTATTTTATGTGTATGCTATGTATATATGTATGTACATATTTATATGTATATACAAAGCAGAGAATATATTGCTTCTGAGAGAGAAAAGAGCATGAGCAGATGTTTGAGTAACAAATGACCAATTATTATAGCCATAACAAAGGAAGCTAAATAATAGGGAAGCTTTCTGAGGACAAATGTGTCCGAAAAATTTTATATATTTTGATACATAAAACGTTATATTTTTTGAACTGAGTTTAAGATGAAGGAAAAGTAAAATATGCAAAAATTGAAAACTAAAAATCAGAATGCTGAAGTCCCTTGAATTTGGTACGTATAAATTATTAAGAATTAAAAATAATTGTATACTGTCTATCTAATTACTTTTTAAGGCTGGAAATAATTTTCTCATATACATTTAGTTGTGCCTGCCTTTTAAAATTTGCAAGACAGTTTTTAATTTAATTTAAATTTAATTTTTAAAAAATTTTTGGGCCACAGTTAGGAGGGCTCAGGAGTTACACCCATATAATCCCCCAAGCACTGAACTCCTGGCAGTGCTCAGGGGACTCTATGGGATACCATGGATCAAACCCAGATTGGCTGCATGGAAGGCCCTACCTATGTACTATATCTCTAGCTCCTGATTTTAAACTTGTGTTAATCTTGAAAGCTACTGTATCAAAGCTTTCCCAAGGAAGAGATACGAATGGCCAAAAGGCATATGAAAAAGTGCTCTACATCACTAATCATCAGAGAGATGCAGATCAAAACAACCATGAGATACCACCTCACACCACAGAGACTAGCACACATCCAAAAGAACAAAAGCAACCGCTGTTGGAGAGGATGTGGGGAGAAAGGGACCCTCTACACTGCTGGTGGGAATGCCAATTAGTCCATCCCTTTTGGAAAACAATATGGACGATTCTCAAAAAACTAGAGGTTGAGCTCCCATTTGACCCAGCAATACCACTGCTGGGAATATATCCCAGAGGAGCAAAAAGTACAGTCGAAATGACATCTGCACTTATATGTTCATCGCAGCACTATTTGCAACAGCCAGAATCTGGAAAAAACCCGAGTGCCCTAGAACAGATGACTGGTTGAAGAAACTTTGGTACATCTATAGAATGGAATACTATGCAGCTGTTAGAAAAAATGAGGTCATGAAGTTTGCATATAAGTGGATCAGCATGGAAAGTATTATGCTAAGTGAAATGAGTCAGAAAGAGAGAGACAGACATAGAAAGATTGCACTCTTGGGGCCGGAGCGATAGCACAGCGGATAGGGCGTTTGCCTTGCATGCGGCCAACCCGGGTTCGATCCCCGGCATCCCATATGGTCCCCCAAGCACCGCCAGGAGCAATTCCTGAGTGCAAAGCCAGGAGTAACCCCTAAGCATTGCTGGGTGTGACCCAAAAAAGCAAAAAAAAAAAAGAAAGATCACACTCATTTGTGAAATATAGAATAATTGACTAGGAGTCTAACACCCAAGAATAGTAGAAATAAGTACCAGGAGGTTGACTCCATGACTTGGAGGCTGGTCTCTCATTCTGGGCAACTCAGAGAAGGGAACACCAAGTAAAATGTGGTCGGAGGTCATGCGGGGGAGGGGTGACGCGTGTTGAATGTAGACTAGAGACTGAACACAATGGCCGCTCAACACCTTTATTGCAAACCACAACACCTAATCAGAGAGAGAGAACAAAAGGGAATACCCTGCCATAGTGGCAGTTTGGGGCGAGAGGAGACAGGACTGGGGAGGATGGGAGGGATGTTCGGTTTACTGGTGGTGGAGAATGGGCACTGGTGAAGGGATGGGTTCTCGAACTTTTTATGGGGGAAACATGAGCACAAAAATGTATAAATCTGCAACTATACCCTCACAGTGATTCACTAATTAAAAAAAAAAAGCCACTGTATCTTGTAGGAAGTAAAAATTTTAATTTTTTCCTTGATCCATTCATCAACTTTTATCTGTCAATAGCTAAATTAAGACTTTTAACATTTAAAATAGTTAATGAAATATGAGTATTTATTGCTATTTTATTATCTGTCTCAAATGTTTTCTTGCATTGCTTTTGTTTTCTGTTTTCATATATCTTCTTTCATACTTTAACATTTTTTTTAGTGAGCTTGAGTTTCTTCTGCAGTTTATGTTTCTCTTCCATAGATTTTATTTAAGGTTATCCTGAGGTTTGTGTATAAAGTTTTATCATGATAACCTATTAAACAGGTTGATCTTACTTTTATTTTAGTGGGTCACATTTTAATTTCTTCTCACCCATGCACTCACTCACACAGATGCCATATTCTATACTTTGGTATTTTACTACTTCGATGTAAAATTGTTTTTCAGAAGACCCTTAATATTTCTTGCAAGGCCACTTTGATGGTGACAGATTACTTTAATATTAGTTTATCCACAAACCTCTACTCTTCCTTTTACCTTAATTGATCATCTTTCAGGGTAGAGTAATATCCATTGAAAATCTTTTTAAAAGGATTTTCAAATAATTGTAATTCTCAGAACTTGTGTCCTTTCTTTATTCTTAGTGTAGTTTCTGTAGGAAAGACATAAGATTGTTTTATAGAAATTCCCTTATACATAATCTTCTTTTCCTCTGATGATCCTAGTATTTTGTTGTTGAGTATGTTTGGTGGGGGTGGCCAGTTTGAGTTTATTATTTAGCCCCCTTTAAGTCTCTTGAATTGATGTTTACTACTCAAATTGAGGAAAAATTCCTAATTTATTTTTCACAGAGGCATTTTAACAATTTCTCTCTTCCCCTTCTGGGATCCTTATAATGCAGATATATTCTTATTATAATACCATAGAGTTCTGATACTGTTCTCACAGTTTACAATCCCTTTTGTTTATTTTGTTTGTGTGTGTTCTGTTACTGAATACCATGGGTCAAGAACTGATTTGTGAGTTTCTATTCTGGAGAAAGACCATGCTGGCAGATAAAGAACCATCTAGTAGTCTCAATCACCTCAGAAGGAATGTGTGGTGTATCTCTTGTCCCCATCTCTGCTTGACTGCTCAATGGTATCTTCAGTTGCTAGAATCCAAGTATTCATTCTTCTCACACTGAACTTTACTTACTTACTAAAGCTCTATTCTCAAAAGCATATTAAAAGTTAAACTTACTCTGACTGACCTGAAATTCCAAAGTATCAAACAAATTCATCAATTTCTGTCTATCAGGCACACATATTCCCAAAACTTAAATACTCCCTTTTCATAAGTAAAATATAATATGAATTGTTTATTGTTATATGGACACCATTCCTCAAATCCTTAAAATATATGATATGTATTATATATTCCCCAAATATAAGTGCTGGATAAATATAAGTTCTGAATAACAATTTGCCAAATATCTAATATCTTCTATATCAATATAGACAGTAACATAATCAATATAGTATAATATCAAAAGACCTACAAAAATTTAATAACAAAATCGCTATGATTCATCAGATCTGTTCTATCAACTCACTGACCTTGAGTCCCAGAAACATTTTTTTTTTGCTTTTTTGGGTCACACCTGGCAATGCATAGGGGTCACTCCTGGCTCTGCACTCAGTAATTACACCTGGCGGTGCTTAGAGAACCATATGGGATGCTGGAAATCGAACCCGGGTTGACAACGTGCAAGGCAAATGCCCCAGCCACTGTGCAATCACTCCAGCTCCCAGAACATCTTAATAGAAGGGGAATAAATGTCAGTTTTACTGGAAAAAAGTTGCATCACTTGGATTTTATAAAACTAGAAAGCTTCTGCATAGTTAAAGGAATCCACTAAACTTAAGAGATAATAAATAGAAGAAAATACTTTACAACGTGTCTCTAATAATGGACTAATATTCAAGATATATAAGGGTCTCACATAAAAACCAAATATTCTTATCAGGAAAAAGGATGAAGCTAAACAAAGTACTTCACCAACGTAGACTCACAAATAAATGAGGAAAAATGAGCAATGAAATAAAGAAAATAGGCATATAAAATAAAGAAAGAAAATTTAAAAAGACATGTCATATGTCCTCATAAGTCCATAAATCGATATGCATTCAAAGACAAGGGCACTGATTTTAAGATATATGCAACACACGTCCATTGAAGTTCTATTAACAATAGCCAAGATATAAAAACAACCCAAAAAGATAAAATGATAAATATAGGGGCTGGAATGAGATGGCAGATAGAGCCTTGCATGCAGCTGACCCAGGTTCTATTCTCAGCATCCTATTTGGTTCCCCTGAGCAGTGTTAGGTGTTGTCCATAAACAAATAAGCAAAAGTGGAATATAAATACAATCAATTATTACTCAAATGTTAGAAAATATTAAATGTTTCCTCTTGCTACATCATGAATAAAACTAGAGGGACTCAAAGCAAGTGAAATAATTCAGAATGGGGCAAATACCAATGGAATTGTAAACATATGCAAAAAAAACAAAATAGGGAAACAGAAGATGTGTTATGGAAACAGATACTTAGAGTCTGCAAGACAATTCATGGAGGTTGGAAAAATATTGAACTTGGGACTGGATGTTTGGCACCTCATATGATCCCCGAGAGTAGTTGCTGAATACACAGCTTGGAGGAACCATGAGCACCACTGGGCATGGCCTCAAAACAAACCAATAAAAACTAGTGGATTTAAAGTTTAGAGCGGAGTCCAATGGATTCTAGTAGAAAGACATCAGTAGTATAGAGGTTCATGTGGTGTGGTAATAACATAGACCTAAAACATATATACTCACAGTCTTATGAATAAAAGTGACCTCAATTTTCAAATATTTAAAGAAATTTTTGTAACAGTAGGAAGTAATGAACATCATAAAACAATAATACCTCATGTTCCCTCATTCTTTCTGACTAGTTGTGTTTTCTTACTATTGGACACAGAGTTGATACCCTCTACATTTCTTGGTCAAGTTGTGAATAAAAAAAGTCAATATCTTCACTTTAGTCAAAAGTGTTAATATATTTTTCAAAAGAACTCTATCACATACATTAGAGAAAAATAACCTCCAAAATGGATATTTCATTTCATTGTTGTGTGAATTAAAACAGCTTTATTTAGAAATATAAGGAGATAGGAAAAAAGGGTGAGGAGACACACATATCTCAGGCTGATGTAGGCTAGAAGAAATGTGCCAGGAATTGCTTTGTGCCAGGTATTTCAAAAGACGCTAGATAATGCAGGTTTTATAGCTCAGAAATTAAGTGAAAATTACTTAAGTGATTTCTTTCTTCAAGCTGTATTCACTGCATTGGGAATTTAAAAATCATTTTTATAAAGATTTTCCAATTGTTGCTCTCATTGGGATTAATTCTTAACCCTGTCGGAAACTCATTATTTCAATACTTTTTCAAGATATGGTGTATTTTTATTGGCTTTTTAAAATAACTACCTAGAAGGGATATCTCTCCCATTTATTTTTTTTCTCATAATCAGCTGAAATATTCTCCTGTATCAAAGGTACAATCATTGTTATGAAATCCATTCGAACTCTCTCTCTTCTTAGATAAGGTCACATTTCTGCTTTGATCTGCTCCTTCCCTGGTTTTCCCTTAGTTATTATATTATTTTGCCACATATTTATTTGGTTTCTCCTGCTTATAGAAAGACATTTACCCCTCCACCAGTTAATTTTAGCACTGGCATATTTTTATGGTATTTCTTTGTAATACTTCAGGAAACCGCAAAACTTTCCTTAAAGACCCACAAAGAAACTCTTCTGCAGTTTATCTTCTTCCTGCAAAGAGTTAGCATATGACCTCCCTCTTTATTTTAACTTGCTTTAAAAACCATCTATGTTGCTAATGAAGATTTCCTTTCCTATCCTCTTCACAACCCTGTATAGTTTAGATAAATTTTGACCAGAGTTCTTTTTTGAAAGACAGGCTTGTTACACTGAGTTCTCATTTACATGGATTAGACCAAGCAAACTGAAACTCTTAAGAATATTTTAACTCATCCATAGGAAAATATGATTCTTCTATAATCTTTAAATATTTTCTTAAAATATATGAGATTCCTTTACCACTAGTTTTCATTTTCAGTGAACAAACCATAGAAAACTTAGTCTATTTGATGAACTATAATTTAAAACTTTAGAACACTGGCAGATAAAATGTTTTTTTCTTCATAAATATTATGTTCAGAGTAGTTTGAATCTAAAGTCTGTCCTTCATATAACTTACACAATAAAGTCATTTATGCTTTGGGTATTTGCCATATTTCTTTCTAAGACTGGATCAGCTTTTAGCAATTCGTCCTTTGTACTTTTAATTTCCCAAATGGGTGGATTTTTGCTAGTGTTGTGTAGTGCTAGGGTGGTAATCTTCATCTTTTTTATTGAGAACATTTATTTTTTACTTTAATTTTTATTTTGACACCTTGATATACAATAATAGAGTTTAAAGTTGTTCATAATAGAGTTCCAGGCATACAATGTTCCAACACTCAACCCATCCCCTTCCAATATCCCAAGGTCCCCTACAACACCTTACCTTACTTCCCTGGCAAACTCACTTTTTAGTGAATTTTTTTTGGTTTGGCCACATTGTTTATAAAAGTGTCAACTCTTATGGTTTTTATGTACAGAGTACCTCACCTCTAAGCTATCCAAGGTATATCACTATGGTATCCAAGACCTTTAATCAATGTCCTTATGCTACCACCACTTCATCTCATTATTTCCATTTCTTGATACAGGACCAAGGGCTTGCCATCATTTTATGCTTTCTATTATTTTTTTCTTGTTGCTCTATACCCCACAGGTGAGTAAGATCATACTCATTTTTACTCTTGTTTATTCATCAGTCTTGGCTTTACTTATTTGTGAAAGTAAAGTCAATCTGAATCAACCTCAAGTCAAAGAAATATTAAATATTTTTAAATGGTTAATCTAAAACAACACTCAGAAAACAATTCCTTGTCTCCTGTAATTTCTTGCTTGACTACACAGCAATTTTCTGCAACAACTATAATAGAGAGATATCTGAAATATGTCTGGGGAGGGACCTAAATTCAACTTTGAAAACCTTACTTTTCTATAATATATTCCACTTTTATCTTCCTTTTCTGGTAGCTATCATTTCTGGAATTTATTTACTCTACATATAAAGAACACGTGTGCAAAGAACATAAAAGCTATATAATATCTAGTTTTCATCTAGAAACTATATCCTCTCTAAACATTAAGTGTATGTTAAACTGAAATTATAGAAAGAATGAAACAAAATAGCAAAACATTCTGCAATATTGGTTTCAGTGATGTCTTTGGAGATTCAGCTCTAATGGGGAGGAAAACAAAGGCAAATTAAATGGAATATCACACAACTAAAAAGGTTCTGAAAAAATAAACAAAAAGGGGCTGGAGTGACAGCACAGCAGGTAGGGCATTTGCCTTGCATGCAGTCAACCTGGGTTTAATTCCCAGCATCCCATATGGTCCCTCGAGCATCCTCAGGAATAATTTCTGAATGCAGAGCCAGGTGTAACCCCTGTGCATCTCCAGGTGTGGTCCAAAAAGCGTAAGTAAATAAATAATTTTTAAAAATAAATAAACAAAAAGATATTCTGCTAGTGGGAGAAAATATTTGCATCCAATACATTTGACAAAGGGCTAATATTCAAAATATGTAAAGCCTCATTAGATACAACAACAAAAATAGCTGCATCAAAATGTGAGGATTGAATAAACATTTCACAAAGACATACAAATAATCAATAGATATACAAAAAAGGCAAAATTATTGTCAACGTATCACTGTATCACTGTCATCACTGTCACCCCATTGATCATCAATTTGCTCAAGTGGGAGCTAGTAATATCTCTATTTGTCCTAGGCCTGAGATTTTAGCAGCCTCTCTTAACTTGTCCTTCCTAATGGTGCTGCATTGGAGGCTCTTTCAGGGACAGGGGAATGAGACCTATCATAGTTACTGTTTACAGCATACCAAATACTCCATAGGGAGCTTGCCAGGCTCTGCCATGCTGGCAGGATACTCTTGGTAGCTTGCTGGGTTCTCCAAAATGGAGAACTAGACAATAAGAGGTCACACAGCCGCAAATGCAACCACGTGCTTCCGGGAGTTTTGTTGTATAGTCTCTGGATCTTGGCTATTGATGAGATTTACACAGCACAGAGGGGCAGTTTGTGGGTGTGACTGCCATTTACTGGAAAAGGGGGGATCTGGGTGGAGGAGGCCCAGTCCTGATTCAAGCAAGCTTGAAGAACTCAGCTCCGAGTCCCGCACACCTGCGTTCTTCTGCCCATTCCTTCATGCATGAGACTCGTCGGAGCGTGTGGAGAGTGGCCTTGAGCATGGTTGTGGCTGGTTTCTGGAGGTCTTCGGCTGCCAGGGCTCTGCTCTGGGCAAGGAGGGAAACTCAACCCACCCCTCTTCTGAAGGGGCCCCGTTGAAGACAGCCTGGATTGGGGTCAAAAGACTCTGTGTTGCTTTATTCTGGGAGCTTTGTTATATATGTCAACATATATGTGAGAAAAAAGTCACTACATTTATTATTTGGGATATCAAATCAAGAAAACAGTGAAATATCATCTTCTATAGGAATAGTCAACATAAAAAAATAAATACTCAGATGGGGCTGGAGCTATAGCACAGCGGGTAGGGCGTTTGCCTTGCACGCGGCCAACCCGGGTTCGAATCCCAGCATCCCATATGGTCCCCTGAGCACCGCCAGGGGTGATTCCTGAGTGCATGAGCCAGGAGTGACCCTTGTGCATCGCCGGGTGTGACCCCAAAAAAAAAGCAAAAATAAATAAATACTCAAAAACAAGTATTTTCATTGCAGTGGTGTAGTGAAAAAGGTACCCTTGTAAACAACTACTGGCGATGTAATTTAGTCAGTTTCTGTCAAAGAAAATATGAAGATTTTTTATATTAGCTTTTGTTTGGGGGCAACACCCAGTTGTGCTCAGGGCTTGCTACAGGATTCAGCACTCATGGATTACTCCTGGTGGGACCCAGAGGACCACACGAGGTGTCAATAATCAAACCTGGGTCAGCCACATGCAAGGCAAGTACCTTATACACTGTACTATTTCTCAGCCCTAAAAGTTTAGAGATTTTTCCAAATAAATAAATATGTATCTAATATGTTTCAACAATTTGACACCTTTTCATCTATCCACAGAACACAAAAACACTAATTAAAAAGATACATGTGCTCCTATGCTTACTGTGACACTTTTTTACAATAGTGAACTGAGGATACAACCCAACTTTAAATAAGTGGACAAAGTTGTAGCTTACATGCTATGTTATAATAGTATAATAATTATTACAGAAATAGATGAAATCTTGCCTTTTGCTTTAGTATGGATGGGACAACTCTAGTCAAGTTAGCAAAATGTTAGAAGAAAAGCTAATACCAATTATATTTTTAGGTGGAAAATACTGAAAAAAAAGCAAGGAAATATACAAAGTGCAGTGAAAATGAACTCATATTTTGAGATCAAGTCTGAGGTTAATAAAGGGGTAAGAGGTGAGTGGACTAAAAGGACAGAGGAAATATCAAGGGAGGGATAGTGGCAAGGATTCTGGGGGATACTAGAACTCTGGTGGTGGGTGTGCTAACATTATATCATAATCTATATAAATGCATAAAAGTCTTAGAAAAAAATAGTTGGAAGTGGGTATCACTTGAAAAAACATAATTTCCACTGTAATAATGAAATTAATGCTATAAATTAATTATACATAATAACAATCTGTATAGGAATGATTTCTGCTTTTGCCTATTGTAATTTTTTTATACTGCACTTTTCATTTAACTCCTTTTCAAAGATATTCATTCTGAGACAGCTGATTGCTTCCTCATGTTTTTCACAGCATGGTATATAATTTATGACAGAAAAATATACCCTATTCCTACAGTCTAACTGTCATAGTGTATTCCATAAATCATGCCATTTCATCTTACATGCATTTCACCTTATAATACAATCATAACTTTCCTTCACGCATATATATATACATATATACATATATATCCATGATGTGGGCAATTTTTCTTAATGATGCTTGTGGAAATACTAGTGGGATCAGTGGGTAGAGTTCTTTTACCCAATGTAACAGAAAGGAGAGGTCTTCAACCACCATCCCATAGACTTGTGCTAGTCCACAGGAATAGAAAGATTGAAAATCAGTGGTATCAGTTTTAAATTCTAGAAAACATTAGTGAGTATAAAAGCGGAGGTACAGATACAATTTTTTCCTGTAGACAAAGCATAATTTTAAAGTATTTTTCATTTATAAAAAGCATCAAGAATTTAATATCTCTTAGAGTAAAATAATGGTGAGTCTTACATGAAATATTAATAACTATACAATAAATACTTAATAGAAATTTAAGGCCACAGTACCATGATTTTATACTTATTTGGTATATTAACTGAGGATTAGAAGAAAAATTTAACACAATAGTAACAATGAGATAAAACAATAACTAGCAGTAAATATTTTAATGCTTTTGACCTTAATTTTTAATGCTATTGAAATATGTGACTTTGGAAATAAAAATGTTGGTCCAGAATGCTATTTATGCAGTTTAATTTAATATAAAAATAGCTATTAAAAGGAAACTAAGCCTGTCTTTCAATGTTGAATTGAAATATTTTGACTATAACCTTACTTAAATATGTATAAACATAAAGTAAAGTTTAAACTCCTAATGTTATAGCTTTTATGCAACCATAAAATTAAAACAAATGTATACATTAAATAAGAGAAAATACTACAAAAACCAATAAAATTCAAATTAACTACATTTATTTGAAGTGTCAGTTGAGGGTGTTTCTGAACTAAATTGCCACTCATTTAGGAATCTGCTATTGACTCCCATGGTAAAGATTTTTTGGACTCAGCATTTTCTACTTCCTTGGGCCCTTTGAGGACTCAATTTCTCACATTTCTCTACTTAAGGAATTGTGAAAACTTTATTTGTAAAGTATGTTATGAATCAATTGACTTTCACTTGGCACAAAGTCGTCTTTTACTTATTAAGTTTACTTCTTTTCTAATTATCCAAAGACAATTAAAGTCGTACTCACGGTGCCAGCATAATTTTAAACACACACAAAAATGCTGATTCTGGAAGAGCACAGCATTACTTGTTTATAAGTTAGCCATCCAAATAATGAGTGCACTTAGATTTGTTTATAACATTGCACAAGCATATACACACATAAACAGATCTCATTAAATCTTAAGATTGCTTTATTTTGATTTTGATTTATTTGAAAGCAGAAGGGTGTACAAAATGTTAATATGTAGAAAAAGCTGGAGAACTAGCAGGGAATAAACAGGGGAGAAAAGATATTCAACAAAGGAATCTGGGAAATTTTATTAAAGGAATTTTTTGTTTTCTGTTTATTATAAAATTATTTATTGATAACAATCATATGCTGCATATAATAGTAGTGAGTGAATATGGCATATGAAGATAAGTAATTATGTGTGTGCTCAAAAGTTAAACTTAGAATAAGACAGTTATATCTAACATTATTGCAGTGCTATCTAGTATTATTTTAAAATATTTCTCAAAATATTTTAAAAATATATACCTTATGATTCAGCAATATTTGTTAGGTACCTATCCAAAAACATTAATTCAAAAATATATATGCATGCACATTTACTGAGATGCTTTTATGATAGAAAAAAAATGGGCAGGACGCAATTGTTCGATGATTTTTGCGTGCATTTTTACACAGCACATGGACACAACAGAATGTATGACAACACAGAATTGGAGGGGAATATGCTAAACAAAACAGTGCAGTCAGAGAAAGACTAGATAATTTTATGAAACTGTGGGCCATAGTAAAGTTAAAAAAAATGTGTAAAACACAAAAGCAAATGAAAAACCCTGTCTGTAGGGACTACCAAAGGGGGTGGGATGGTGTTGAAAGGTAAAAGAGCCCCCAGTATGCTTCAGTGGAAGATTCTGTTACTTTGAGGGTTAAATAAGGTGTGGTGGCATCAATTTTGAAATTTACCTGTGCACTTGTGCTGTAAAACATAGTGTTGCAAACCAATAGTACCTACATCTTACTTTTTAATATTTTAAATATGTTTTAAAATACTTATAATTTTGATATTTTTATATTTAACATTTGATAAACTGAATAGATCCATAAATTATCTTCATAATTTAGAATGAGACACGTGTAACCAAGATTTGCTTTAATATAACCCTGTCACATTAAAGTGATCCTTTGAAAACAAGAAAAAACAATGAAAAATCCAGAGCTTGATACAACACTGAAGCAGCAAGAGAAAATTGGGAGATGGTGGTTCTCTAGCTAGTCCTGGCAATGCCGTCTGGCAAATCTCAAGCTCTTCAATGTGGTGCTACAAGGCCCAGTGGAAGCAGGAAGCACCAGGCCTATATCCAGTAGCGTACACAGGACCACATGACTCTGGAACCTCAAATCATGATATAGGTCAATGCATTCTGCCTTTTTGAAATATCTCCTTGGTACCAATAGGTGTGTGTGTGTGGGGGGAGGGTATGTAAAGCACTCTCCAACATCTACAACTCTACTCTTCTCAGAAATAGTATTTTCCATATGATGACAATTAGAGTACTCTGAAGATAAATATTTTATATATGTATAACAGAAACTGACTCAAGATAATACTAGCAAAAAATAAGGTGATGTGGATGGTATTGCAAAGGCTACAAAGTCAGAGTTATAAAGGCCAGAGAGATAGTATGTAGGTTCAAGGGCTTCTCCTACATACAGCCTGACCCAGTTGAAACCTCAGTGCTCATCACTACACATGGATCCCACTGAACACAGAGTTAGAAGTAAGGTGAGGTCCACCGGTGAGGTCCGAATAAATAAATACAACAAACAATGGAGGGAAAAACTATACTTAAAAGAGAAAATTTCTGAAAAGAAGTGAACAGATCACTGACTGAAGAGTAACTGTTCTGTTTCTTTTCCTTTCTTATGTTACACATATTTCTATTTCTGGAGGTTATTACAAATATACCTGTTCGAATCTGATCTTCCCCATCTAGACATCTAATCTAATACAATAACTATTTTTCCGTTTTATATCTGAATCCTAAAATATCAAGTACATGCGACAGACAGAAGGAAATATTTTTTTAGTTTGGTTTACTGCTATATCCCCAGAGCATATGTCGATGCTTGAAAAATGGTTCCAACTTAGTAAAGCTTGGTTGACTAAACTTATAAACAAATGCCTCATTATCTTTACTTGGAGAAGGGTAGCTTGATTTACAATCATAAAAACTCTGAATACTATAGGTAGAAGATTCTCCATGTAAAATCAGGAGATTGATATCATAGGTAGGAGAGTTTAAGGATGGAAAGACGACAAAAGAAGCTGAAAGACACTTGTGGAAAAAATATTGCAAATTGATATAGCAGTTAAAGAAACTTAAAAAATATTCACTGTCTTGCATGCAGATTTTAAATATATTTTCTTTACCACAATACCAAAACTTATGTTTAAGTATATTATATCAATGTTATATAATTTCAACTTTAAAAATCAGAGTATTAATTTTTAAAAGCTGGTAAAATAGAGAATTAAAAGAAAAAAACTTGTTCTTAAAAAATACAATAGACATATGTCTCACAATTAGATTCAAAGAACCAAACACATACTCACAAATATATTTAACATATTTGACAAAGGAGAAAAGAAAATGAAGAAATTAGTTCAAAAAGTGATGCTGTAACAAGTGAGGCTATAACAATTCATATACACAAAGTGTAGATAGTTATTGCTTTTATTTATTGATTTGGTTTTTTTCAGCTAAACCAAGCAATGTTCAGGGATTTCCCCTGGCTCTACACTCAGGAATTACTCCTGGCAGTGCTCTGGGCACCATGTGCAATGCCAGTGAATATCTGGGTTAACCGCATTCAAGGCAGATGCCCTAACAGCTATATTATCACTCCAGTCCCTCAGTTATTGCTTTTAAAAATATGAAACTTGCAGACAATATCGCTGTCACTGTACTACTGTCATCCCGTTGTTCATGGAGTTACTTGAGCGGCACGAGTAACGTTTCTGTTCATCCCAGTTCTGATATTTTAGCAGCCATCCCTTAATCATTTTTTCCCAAAGATTGGAGGCTCTTTTCAGGGTCAGGGGAATGAGACCTGTTATTGTTACGGTTTTTGGCATATTGAATACATCACTGGGAGCTTGCTAGGCTCTTCTGTGTGGGCAGGATACTCTCCATCACCTGCCAAGCACTCCGAGAGGTATATATATATTTCCCTTTTATGATGCTGTGTTGTGCAGCCGCTTTGTGGCCAAGCGGTCCAAGAATATATTCTCTTATGCATGAGGCTCAGACTAGCCTGTGGAAAGCAACCTGGAGCATGTCAGCAGTTGGGTAGCAGACTTCAGCCACCAGGGCTGGGTCCCTTGGAGCGGGGAGGGCTCTCACCCGCCACCCACTAGGGCGCCCCTGGCGTGGAGTCCGGTGGCATGGTTATGGGGGGCCTCACTTTATCCTCACTTCTGGGAGAAGCAGCTGTGAATTCTTGAGGGTGGTCGATGAGGAGATTATCTGGTGCCCGCAGAAAGTGGCTTATGGGTGTGGCTTATGACTTCTGGGTCTCCAGAGATTGGGGGAGGCAGGCAGAGAATCTCTGCTCCCGGGTCCCATTGAGCCCAGAGTCCAAGATCACAAAGTTCCGCATTACCTGGGTTATGTAGGACTTCGCCTATATGTGAGACTAGGCCCGAGTGTGTTTGGAAAGACAATAACATAGAAAAAAATGTAGGTGACCTTTGCTTTAGTGATAATTTTGATAAAACACTAAAAACATGATCTATGAAGAAAAACATTGAGCAGAATTTCATCAAAATTAAAAACATTTGCTGTGTAAAGACACCTTACAATAATGAAGACAAAAGACCCAGAATAAGTGAAAATTTTTGTAAATATATTGAGCTCTGACGAATTAATAAGGAGAAAATAAACAACCTTCAACAAGTGGCTCAAGATCTTCATTTAACGAAAATATTCTGTTGTAAAATATTCAAAAAAGACCTTCTATGTCATTCAAAATTAATAATGAAGCAATTAAGATATGATCACATCTATTAAACTGGTTGAAATGAAAAACCTTACCAATACCGAGTCATGATGAGAATAGCAGTTTTTTCGTATTTATCCCTGGTGAAAGATGAAAATCTGTTTGGTAACTAAACAGAGACTCTTTATGTGACTGAGCAATTCTACTCCTAGGCATTTTGTTTCTGTAATTTTTTGTTATGGTTTGGGTACCATGTTACAGTGATACCTAAATTTGACTTATAGATACTGCACCTCACCACCAGCAAGCGTCTAGTGCCCTTCATCATTGTCATTATTACTTCTTATTTTATTCTTCATTCCCCATCCATTCCCTCCACTTCTTGGATATTCAGTATTGAACAGTATCTTATCTACACAGGCAGCAAAGGGTTCACACAAAAGGCTGGACATAAATATTTGTTGGAGCTTTTTTTATATTACTCCTCAAACCTTAAACATCAAAGCTTTTTTATATGGCTATTCCCAGTTTTAAAGTGAAAATTCTTGGGAAGTATCCTAAGATTTACAATACCAAGATGGGTCATAGTGATAATACAGTAGATGGGACACTTACCTTACATGCATCTAGCTATTGGATTCCTGGCAACACAAATGGTCCTGGGAGGCGCACCAGAGGTTATACCTGTGTGCAGAGCCAGGAGTAAAGTCAGAGCACTGCCAGATGTGGTCCCCATATCGCCCCCAAAAGTTTTCTTTACTCATACAGAAGTATGAGGCTGTATTCTCATTTATAGCATTATAAAGCAATAGTAAATAAAAAAAAATTTAAAAGCAATAGAACAGGTAGGGCATTCCCAGGTTCGATTCCTCACCCAGTAGGCTACCGAGAGTATCCTACCCACTCAGCATAGCCTGGCAAGCTACCTGTGGCATATTCAATATGCCAAAAACAGTAACAATAAATCTCACAATGGAGATGTTACTGGTGCCCACTCGAGCAAATGAATAAACAATGGGATGACAGTACTACAACAGTGCTATGAAGATAGGAGCTATGAAACTGTATTCTGGAAATTTACATGTGTACAAATAAAGATTAACCAAGGGTCTGGAACGGTAGCACAGTGATTAAGGCATATGTCTTGCACACGATCAATCCGTGTTTGATTCCCAGCATCCCACATGGTCCCCTGAGCACTGTCAGGAGTAATTCCTGAGTGCATGACCCAGGAGTAATGCATGTGTATCACTGGGCGTCAACCAAAAATAAAAAATAAGTAAATAAAATAGAGTTTAATCAAAAAATGTTTACTTTAAAAGTGATTGAATAGGAGGAAGCCCAGACTTGCAAACAGAACCTAGGGGAGTGTGAAGAGCAGTAAAATACTAGGACTGGCATTATAACAGTACAAGGTTAGTTCCCAATACTAGTAGAATTATTTTTATTTATTATTCCTAATATTAAACAAACAGAAGACAATTGTTACAGAAAATCAATTATGTTAACAAATACTTTATTTGTAGTATTGAGTTCATATTCCAAACCATTGGCTGAGTTTCTTCTAGAAGAACTGATTCTTTTTCCTTTGTTATGACTGAAACAAAAGTGTGGGATTTTTAGAAAGTGTCATTTTGGAGTTCCCATTCTCTGTAAAAATACTTTCTGAATAACAAGTAGCTTAAAAACCAACATGCTCTTCACTAGGTGAACAATTAAACATTAAAACAATCTCACATTAAAATATTATGGAATATTATTCAACAGTAGGAAAAAGTAAATTATCAAGCCATAAAATTACCACAAGTAGTCAATTTAACAACATAGTTGCCAAGGAAAAGAGACCATCTGGAGCTACATAATAGTATCACTATATCACTGTATCGCTGTCATCCTGTTGTTCATCCATTTGCTCCAGCGGGCACCAATAACATCTCTATTCTATCCTAGCACTGAGATTTTAGCAGCCTCTCTTTACTCGTCCTTCCCAATGGTGCCACATTGGAGGCTTTTTCAGAGTCAAAGGAATGAGACCCATCATTTTTACTGTTTTTGGCATATGAAATACGCCAAAGGTAGCTTGCCAGGCTTTGCTGTGTGGGCAGAATACTCTCAATAGCTTGCCGGGTTCTCAGAGAGGATGAACTAGACAATAGAGGTTTCACAGAATGTGGCCACATGCTTCCAGGAGCTTTGATTTTGTTTTGTTTTTAAATTTTATTGAATCGTTGTGAGATAGTTATAAGATAAGGGATTAATATTCAGGACATAAAAGACCCTAGTGGAATTGTACAAGAAAAAAAACCTCCAACCACATCAAAAAATCAGGAGAAGAAATGAACAGAAGTTTCCTCAAAAAAAGAAATACAAATGGCCAAAAGGCACATGAAAAAAATGCTCCACATTGCTAGTCATCAGGGAAATGCAAATCAAAACAACAATGAGATATCATCTCACACCACAGAGGCTGGCACACATTCAAAACAACAAAAGCAACCAGTGCTGGCAGGGATGTTGGGAAAAAGGGACACTCTTTCACTGTTGGTGGAAATGCCAACTGGTCCAGACTTTCTGGAAAACAATATGGACAGTCCTTCAAAAACTAGAAATTTAGCTTTCATATGACCTCGCAATACCACTCTGGGAATATACCCCAAGGATGCAAAAAAGAACAGTAGAAATGACATCTGTACCTATATGTTCATGGGAGCTTTGTTTTATAGTCTCTGGATCTTGGCCATTGATGGGATTACACAGCACTGGAGGCAGTTTGTGGGTGTGAACGTCTAGCTACTGGAAAAAAAGGGGGATCTGGGTGAAATAGGCCCAGCCCTGAACCGAGCAGGCTTGGAGATCTCAGCCCTGGGTCCTGCACACCTGGGTTCCTCTTCTGGTTCCTTCATGCGTGAGGCTCCTCAGAGTACATGGAGAATGGCCTTGAGCATGGCTGTGGCTGGGTTCTGAAGGTCTTCGGCTACCGGGGCGCTGTTCAGGGCAGGGAGGGAAACTCAACCCGACCCCCTCCAAGGGGCCCTAGTGAAGACAGCCAGGCGTAGGGACAGGAGGCCCTACAGAAGGGTTAGGCCTTCAAATCTATTTATGTCCCCCAAGCACTGATAGGAGTGATCCTTAAATACAGATGCCAGGAATAAACCCAAAGCATCACTATTTATGGCCTCAGTTCTTTCACCCCTATCTCAGTCCCCCCAAAAAGACCAATTTTAAAAGTCTACATAGTGTATCATTACAACTAGGTTACCTACTGGGAACAGCTATTATAGAGAGTGTAAACTGTTTAGTGGTCTCCAGAGTTTGTTGGGGGTGCAGGGGCTGTGAGAGGGAGTTAGATAGAAGTTTCAGTCTATGATCCTATAGTGATGGAGACTGCCATTATATATTTGCTAAAACCTGGGAAGCAATGCAACATATCAAATCCCAATGTAAACTAGAGGTATTAGTTGAATAAAACATAAAGATGGATTGTCAATCACAGCAAAAGCACCCCAACAATACAAGATGGTAATATAAGAATGTGTGGGGAAATAAGGAGTATTAAAATTTTATATTATTTTCACATTTCTACAAATTCATTTTTAACATAAATTTAGAATATATAATGAAGAAGAATGTTACAGGTTTCAGAATTCTGCATGGGAGTGTTCCAAGTATTTTTTATTAAAATATTTATTGTAGTTTTGACCAATTTTTAATATGTTTTAGTGAATTCTATTTAAGTTATGGTAGAAAAGTTTTAATACCTGACTCTGGCTAATGACTACATTTCCATCTTCTTTGTGAAGTCCACATAAATCAGTAGATAAACCAGACTGCATATACTAATCCATTCCAATATAATTGTTATTAACCACATGACTTTAAACTTTTATCAAAACACTTGATATTCTGTTGGTTGAATGTTATTAAGATTTGAGTTTTCATGCTAGAGTTTGTCTGATAGGAGCTTTAGCAAGTTTGATAAGATCACGCACTAAATTATAGAGGCATCCCTCATGACTTACATTCACGCTTGAATTACTTAAAGACTGTCCTCTGCTCAATTCCTTGCAGACCGATTAATGATATTCTACAACAGAATCAATTATCTATTAAAAGCCCCAGTAGGGGCTCTTAGGCACTGTCTTTTAGTTTTTTAACAGTAAATCTGATACCAAGGACTCTCTCTGACAGAGATAATGCCTGACATAGGTTTCCAACTCAGCTTCAGTGCACCTAGAAAAAGCACGTTCACTTTTCAAAAATCATGATCTCTGACTCACTGACCCTTTCTCAACTTTCACTTTAGTATGAACAACTAAATTCTCAAAAGTTGATAAGTATCACTGGCCATCATAGTATGGGTGACTGATAACAAATTGGGGTTATGATCATTTGGTCTTGAATTAATGTTTCTTGAACCTCTGCTGTAGGTCAGACAATTCTTGAACTGAAATCAACTTAAGTTTCTTCTTTTCCCTTTGTGCTATATATATATGTATATATATGCATATATATTATACCCATAAGTCATTATGTGTATAGATATACATATATATGTATATCCATGAAATATAAATTTTTAGTTTTACAGAAACAACCTTATCAAGCACATCAATAATCAATTTCTTTATTGATTTTTATTTAAATAGTCATTAATAGGAGCCAGGTTGTCATAGTTTGATGGCCATCTAAGCCCATCTGGTATGTTGAAAAATACAAAAGCAATCAATTTCTTTTGCAACCAACATTTATTTTATGAGATAAACTGCAATTTAAAAGAGTTCAATATAAATTCAATCAAACTGGAGGTTCTTGCAATAGCAATTAGGCAAGAAAAAGACATTAAGGGCAATCAGATAGGAAAGGAAGAAATCAAGCTCTCACTATTCGCAGATGATATAATACCATACCTAGAGAATCCCAGAACCTCTACCAAGAAACTCTTAGAAACAATAGACTTATACACTTGTAAAGTCGCAGGTTATAAAATCAATACCCAAAATCCATGGCCTTCCTATAAGCAGATAACGAAACAGAGGAAAGTGACAAAAAAACAAACAAACAAACAAACAAACAATCCCTTTCACAATCATGCCCCAGAAAATCAAGTACCTTGGAATCAGCTTAACCAAGGAAGTAAAGGATCTCTACAAAGAAAACTACAAAACTCTAATCAATGAAATAAAAGAGGACATGAGGAAATGGAAACATATTCCTTGCTCATGGATAGGAAGAATGAATATTGTCAAAATAGTAATACTCCCCAAAGCACTGTACAGATTCAATGAGATCCCTATAAAGATACCCATGAAAAACTTCAAAGAAATGGAGCAAACACTTCTGAAATTCATATGGAACAACAAATTCTCACGAATACCTAAAGCAATTCTTGGGAAAAGGACGATGGGAGGCATAACCCTTCCCAACCTCAAACTCTACTATAAAGCAGTAATAATCAAAATAGCATGGTACTGGTCCAAAGGCAGATCCGCAGACCAATGGAACAGGGTGGAATATCCCTACACACAACCCCAATTGTATGAACATCTAATCTTTGATAAGGGAGCAAGAAATGTGAAGTGGAGCAAAGAAAACCTCTTCAACAAATGGTGCTGGCATAACTTGACAACCACTTGTAAAAGATGGGTTTAGATCTAGACCTATCACCATGCACAAAATTCAGATCAAAATGGATTAAAGACCTCAACAGCAGACCAAAATCCATGAAGTACATTAAAGACAAGGTTGGCAAAACTCTCCACGACATTGAAGCTATTGGTATATTCAAAGATGACATGCCACTGACCAACCAATTGGAAACAGAGATAAACAAAAGGGACTATATTAAACTAAGAAACTTCTGCACTGCAAAAGGTACAGTGACCAAAGTACAAAGACAATCTACAGAATGGGAAGGAATATTCACCGAATACCCATCAGATAAGGGGCTGATATCAAGGATATACAAGGCACTGGTTGAAATCTACAAGAAGAAAACTCCCAACCCTATCAAAAAATGGGGGATGGAAATGAACAGAAACTTTCTCAAGGAAGAAATATGAATGGCAAAAAGGCACATGAAAAAATGCTCTTCATCATATATCCTTCCCCCTTTGTTTTATTATAAAAATATTAGAAGAGAACACCATGTAGAGGATGTTGGGAGGACCCATTCAGGTTGAAAGATGCATGCCGAAATTAGACTATAGACCCAACATGATTGCACTCAAAAGCTCTATTGCAAACTACAACACCCAGAAAGAGGGATAACAAAAGAAAATGCTCTGCCACAGAGGCAGGTTAGGGTGGTGGGGATGGGGCGTGGGTGGTGGGAGGGCTACTGGGAACATTGGTGGAGGAGAATGGGCACTGGTGGAGGGATGAGTAAATGATCACTATATGACAGAAATGCAAATACAAAAGTTCACAAATTTGTAACTGTACCTCACGGTGATTCACTAATAATTTTTTTTTTAAAATAAGACTATTGTTCAGGTTAATAAACCAATACACAGAAACCTCAATAATTTTCTCTGAGTTTCTATTGCTTTGAAGATATCTGAGTTCAAAAGTGGGTAAAAATCATTTCTGAAGTAACAAGAGTGTGTCTACACTATAATCATCCTAAGAATATCTTTCCTTGTGTCACAAAAGTCAATGAAAACTTCTTTAGAGTTTGGAACTGATTAGATATCTATATATATAGTGTAGAAGACTAAAGTTCTGATCAGTAAGTGTTGGAAGTGTCCCAAGACATTTGAGAAGAGGAACATTACTTTTTTCTTTGTGTATTTCAGTGAGTTAACAGCACCAAGAGGAAGAGATTAGGAAAAATGACAAAAAAGAAAACTGACATCGTCTAATTTTATAACTGATCATAAAATGCATCTCATTTCAATAGCATATAACCTCTAGTCCCATTTTGTAATAAAAATAAAAATGCAGTATTTTTTCATAGCTTGAACATTATGGTGCTGTATCACTGTCACTGTAACTGTCATCCCGTTGCTCATCGATTTGCTCAAGCGGGCACCAGTAACTTCTCCATTGTGAGACTTGTTGTTACTGTTTTTGGTGTGTTGAGTACTCTACAGTTAGCTTGCCAGGCTCTGTCTTGCAGGTGAGATGCTCTCGATAGCTTGCCAGACTCTCCGAGAGGGACGGAGGAATCGAACCCAAGTCAGCCACATGCAATGCAAATGCCCTACCCACTGTGCTATCGCTCCATCCATTATGTTGTATATATGTACAATAATTTCTTTATTCTCTCATCTGCTGTTAATTAATGAAGAAATTAAATATATATTATATTGATCACATATGGCATATAAATAATTGTGTATGTCTTATGTGGAAACCATATTGATGGTTTCCAAAGGATGGCAGTAAAATATAACATTTGTTTTAGAAAGTTGAAATTATTAAAATTAAACATGTTTGAAATTAAAAGTCTTTGTAGAAATCCTCAGAAGTAGGTACAAAAGTTGTTCAGAGGGATGAATTTTGCAAAGGGACATAAAAGGGTAAGAATTTCTATCAAAATAGTAGAATAAATGCTGACAAACAAAACTCCCTCTAATATGCAAATAGAAATAAACTTCATATCAGAAAAAATTCAACCTGCTCACACATCTAATTTGACTAATAGAATATGTATCTGTTTCTCTACATGTGCATCAAATTTATGATAAACAATTGAAATTCAACCCAGTGATGCATGAACATGTTCAAGATGTCAAAAAAAATAGGTGAAATCAATACAGCGTGTGTAATAGTATGTTACCAATTAAAACTAACCCATTCAATATTTAGCATCAATTTATATTAAAATGTTCAATAATGCAGGAAAGGGAGTAGAAAACCATATATATAATAAATGATATATGGAATAAATTCACAGAAAGTATTTTAATGGTGAAAAACTGAAAACTTTTCCTTTAAGATATGACCTTAGTCAAGGGTCGAAGGCTTTTCCTTTAGGATATCCTTTAGGATAAGAGAAAATCATCACTTTAAATACTGAACACCAAAAAGTAACTCACAATGGACTTTAATTTCACACCTGAAACTATAAAATACATATACAGGGTCTAGAGCATTATCTTGGGCAATTGTTTTGTAAGCTGCTGGTCTGGATTTTATCCTCAGCATCCTGTATGGTCCTATGAGCACTGCCAACAGTGAATCCTGAGCACAGAACCAGAGTGATTCCTGAGCACTGCTAGGTGTGACCCCCAAACAAAAAACAAACACTTAAAAGACAACTTCAATGGTAAGATAAACAAATGACAGAGAAAACAAATAGAACTACACAATTTAAAAATATTTTATATAATAAAAGACAACCACTAAAACAAAGAGCCAATCTAGCAACTGTAAAAGAACATAAATCTGAAAAAAATAATAATTCAAAATATACTGCAGAGATAGTAGAACTGTTAAGGTGCTTGCCTTGCAATTGGCTGGCCTGAGTTCAATCCCTCATCTCCTGAGTCTTGTCAGTGATTATCCCTGAACACAGCACCAAGAATCATCTATGAGTATGGTTGGGTTTGGCACACACACACA
>JASTTN010007614.1:69099-131393 GCA_030324115.1 Sorex maritimensis
TTCTTCTTCTTCTTCTTCTTCTTCTTCTTCTTCTTCTTCTTCTTCTTCTTCTTCTTCTTCTTCTTCCTACCCCTCTCTCTCTTTTCCTATTTTTATGTTTTGAGTTACACCTGGCTGTTCTTAGGGCTTACTCCTGATTCTGGGTTCAGGGATCACTCCTGACACTTCTCAGGGGAGCATATACATAGTTCTGAGGGTTAAATCCTTCAGGCCTATGCAAGATGCAAGACAAATGCCTTTATTCCTGGTGTATCACTCCAGGTTTTAGTCTTTGTAAATTTTAATACAGCACAAGTCATTAAGATACATTAAAATACCCCCCAAAAGTTTAGAAATTATACCTGCCCCACTCTCACTTCTTCAAGACCGTGATCTTCTTAATAAAGGTCTTGCTTTCTTGTCTCTATGACTCCACTGCCTCGTCTACTCTGGAGAAGCTCATGTTTTCTCTTAAACGCATAATCCCTTTCTTTTCCTTCTCTCATATTTCTAAGAAAGTTTTATTCAATATAAATGATTTTACCAAAGTACAGAGTATAAAGTACAGTGACTAAGGTGCTTGCCTTGCACGTGGCTGACCCTGGTTCAATCTCTAGCACCCTTTATGCCCCCCAATCCTTGCCAGGAGTGATCTCGTAGTGCAGAGTCACAATAAACCCTGAGCATCAGAGGGTGTGAATAAAAAAATTGCTTTAATAAAATAAAATATATCTTCCCCAAAATATAACACAAAATGTTATTTTCCATAGTGCTCTTTTAAAATGGTTGGAAGAAGGTACACACATAATGATGTCAAAGAACAAGACATTTTTTTACATTGCTTTTGAAACGATTTTAGATCATTAAAATAGGCAAACTGTATATAAACAAAAACCTTGTGTAAACTGCAAAGAATTGAACTTGTAAACTGCGAAGTATTGAACTACCTCCATATATGAATAGTAGTTAACCTCTTTATTGTAGGTTTCAACAACTTTGATTTTATTCAACGTAGATTATCTTTTTTTAATCATCTCCAAAAATGTATACCAAAATAATATACTACAAGGCACTATGTGGCACTCAGCATGCATTTAATAATATATCCATGCCACTTCTCTGGATTCAAATTTATTCATCTCTATGTTTACCAAGATGAGTTTCTAGATTGCAATATGAACTTCATTTTACAAAATTCACTTTTTTTTTGTTCTTTGTACGAATGCAATTGGTGCTTTTAGTCAAGAGAAAAAGTAAAGGAGTGCCTAGACTTAAAGTTTTTTGAGAAGGCATTTTAAAGATTTTTAAAATTTTGTTCAGTGTTAGCTAGATATATTTTCTTCTTAAAGAATTCTGACTCTAGTTATTGCAGAACATACTCTGTGTTCATTTATTCTCTTCCCATGCAGTACAGCACATGTTCACTCTAAGGAAACATGAAATAGTAAAGTTGACAGTCAGAAATACTAACCAAGACAGCAAAAGATCAAAAGATTCAGGTACAGAACTAAAATCCAATATACTGGAGTTGGCTTATACTCTCCCATCTATGCTGCTAACCTTCTTCCAATTGTCTTTACTTTGCTATTTTTTTATTACCCTGCTTGGATTTTTCTCCATTTGTCTTTGCCTTTATTCTTGATTATAAGAATGTAAGTAAGAAAAACTTAGCTAAAATAGGTATCCTAGTAATTCTTGAAAGAGAAGATTTGTATTAAAATATCTGAGACTTTTAACTGGTAAACACTCTTGATCATTTTAATTACACTAAAATCAAAATATAATTGTACCAAAAGAGAAAACTCTTTTGAAATATTTGATCATACCTAAAAAAGAAAAAGTCTTCCACACAGAAATGACAACAGATTAAAAAGCGAGTTATAGAGATTGTCATGACATATTGCATAAGTAGAAACATGACCAAAATAAAAAACCAGTAATAATTTAAAGACTAGGAAAAAAACTAGGGCAACCTCACACCTGCTTCCACTATCTCAGCAAGCCCACCTCTTCAGCTCAGAACCTCTACTTGCTCATCCAGTTCAGGTTAACCAGCCAATAACAGTTCCAGGAGCTTTTTGGAGCCAGAAAGTCCTCCCAGTAGCGTCCTGGCAGCTATATGCCCATTTCCCATTATCTCTTCAGGAACGCCTCCACATATCCTGAACTTCATACTTTATGACAGCTCACATATCATGCCTCACACTACACACACTGGGACTACCTGTCACTGGGTGAAGAGTGGTAAGAAAGAAAAAAGGCAACACCCAGCTTAATTTCTCAGAGACCCGAGAGGGTCTAAAAACAAGGATTCAACATCAGCAAACACAAGTGAAAAATATGCTTGGTTCTACCAGAACCAACCAGCATGTGTACTCAGAAAATGCCGTTAGTAACACCATGTTGAGGCTATTTAGTGGGCTCAAAGAAATGATGGCAAAAAGGAAATATGTTTATAGAAAAGGGAAAACTTCAATTCGAAATGACAGAAATGGAGTTCGGTAGGTGATTTTTTTAAATACTTTTGAAAATTTTATTTAATCATCGTGAGATACTTTTAAGTTTTCATGTATGAGTTACAATCACACAATGATCAAACACTCATCCCTCCACCAGTGCACATTCCCCACCACCAACATCCCTGGTATACTCTCTCTTTCCCACCCTCCCCTTGGCTCCATGGAAGACAATATTCCCCACACTCTCTCTCTATTTTTGGGCATTATGGCTTGCAGCACAGACACTGAGAGGTCATCATGTTTGGTCCATTATCTACTTTTGGCACACATCTCCCATCACGACTGATTCCTCCAGCCATCCTTTTCTTAGTGATTCCTTCTCTATTCCATCTGCCTTCTCCCCTCTGCTTATGAAGCAGGCTTCTAGCTACAGGACAATCTTCCTGGCCCTTGTATTTACTGTCCTTGGGTGTCAGCCTAATGTGATGTTACTCTATACTCCAAAAATGAGTGCAATCTTTCTATGTCTGTCCCTCTCTTTCTGACTCATTTCACTTTGCATGATACTCTCCATGTCTATCCATTTATAACCAAACTTCATGACTTCATCTCTCTTAACAGCTGCATAGTATTCCATTGTATAGATGTACCAAAGTTTCTTTAACCAGCCATCTGTTTTAGGGCATTCGAGTTGTTTCCATATGTTGGCTATTGTGAACACGGTTGCAATGAACATATAGGTACAGATGTAATTTCTACTGTGCTTTTTTTGTATCCTTGGGATATATTTCCAGAGTGGTATTGTGGGGTCATATGGAAGCTTCAATTTCTACTTTTCAAAGGACTGTGCATATTGTTTTCCAGGAGGGCTGGACCAGTAGACAATCCCAGCAACAGTGAAAGAGCGTCCCTTTTTCTCCACATCCATGCCAGCACTGGTTGCTTTTGTTCTTTTGAATGTGTGCCAGTCTCTGTGGTGTGAAATGATATCTCATTGTTGTTTTGATTTGCATCTCCCTGATGACTAGCAACATGGAGCATTTTTTCATGTGCCTTTTGGCCACTTGTATTTCTTTTTTGAGAAAAATTCTGTACATTTTTTCTCCCCAGTTTTTGAATGGGTTTGAGGTTTTTTTAATAGTGTCTTGTATATCATAAATATTAATCCCTTATCAGATGGGTGGGCTGGAGGGATAGCACAGCAGTTGGGCGTTCGCCTTTCATGCAGCCAACCCGAGTTCCATTCCTCCACCCCTCTCGGAGAGCCCAGCAAGCTACCGAGAGTACCAAGCCCACGCAGAGAGCCTGGCAAGCTCCCCATGCGTATTGGATATGCCAAAAATAGTAACAATAAGTCTCTCAATGAGAGACGTTACTGGTTCCCGCTTGAACAAATCAGATGGGTATTGGGTAAATATTCTTTCCCTTTCTGTGGGCTCTTTTTGCATTTTGGTCAATGTTTCTTTTGAAGTGCAGAAACTTCTTAGTTTGATGTAGTCCCATTTGTTTATGTTTGCTTCCACTTGCATGGTCAGTGCTGTTTCATCCTTAAAGATGCTTTTGGCTTCAATGTCATGGAGAGTTCTGCCTACATTTTGCTCTATGTACCTAATAGATTTATGTCTGATATTGAGGTTTTTAATCCACTTTGATCTAACTTCTGTGCCTGCATTAGACAGAGGTCAGAATTCATTTTTTTGCAGGTAGCTATCTAGTTTTCCCGACACAGTTTGTTGAAGAGGATTTCCTTGTTCCACTTCACACTTCTTACTCCTTTGTCAAAGATTAAATGGCCATATACTTGGGTGTCTGTGAAAGGATATTCAACTCTGTTCCATTGGTCTTCAGGTCTGTTTCTAGCCTAATGCCATACTGTTTTAATTAGTACTGCTTTATAGTAGAGTTTGAAGTTGGGGAAGGTAATGTCACCCATCTTCTTTTTCCCAAGAATTGCTTTAGATATTTGTGGGGGTTTATTGTTCCATATTAATTTCAGGAGTGTTTCGTCTATTTATTTGAAAAATGTCATGGGTATCCTGATAGGGACCAGATTAAATTTGTATAGTGCTTTGGGCAGTATTGCCATTTTTATAATATTAATTATCCCTATCCATAAGCAAGGGATGTTTCTCCATTTCCTAGTGTCCTCTTTTATTTCTTGAAGTAGTATTTTGTAATTTTCCTTGTATAGGTCCTTTACATCTTTGGTTAAGCTTATTGCAAGGTACTTGATATTCTGAGGTACTATTGTGAACAGGATTTTTTTGAATGTCTCTTTCTTCTCTTTCATTATTTGTATATGAAAGATCAATGGACTTTTGGGTGTTGATTTTGTAGCCTGACACATTATTATATTGACCTATTGTTTCTAAGAGATCTTCTGTAGAATCTTTAGGGTTTTCTAAGTATAGTATCATATCATCTGCAAATAGTGACAGTTTGGCTTCTTCCTTTCCTATCTTATGCCCTTGATATCTTTTTCTTGTCTAACTGCTATGGCCAGGATTTCCAGTACTCTATTGAATAGGAGTGGCGAAAGCAGGCAACCTTGTCTTGTGCCCCATTCAGAATGATACTTGTTGTGGGCTTGTGGTAGATGGCTTCGACTGTATTAAGGAAAGTTTCTTTGATACCTTTATCAATAAGAAATGACCTTCACTGTCTCTCGTGAACTTCTTCAGTCTGAAATCAACGTAGTCTGATACTAGGATGGATAACCCAGCTTTTTTTATGGGTGTTGTTTGCCTGTAGGATTATTTTCCAGCCTTTGACTTTGAGCCTGTGTTTGTTCTGACTGTTGAGAGGTGTTTCTTGCAGGCAGCAGAATATTGGCTTCAATTTTCTAATCCATCTTGCCATTCTATGTCTTTTAATTTGTGCATTTAGCCCATTGATGTTGAGAAAGATTATTGTTATGGGGTTTTGTCTCATTTTTCTGCTGAAATTTGGTGTATTTGAGGGGCCTGTCTTGTCTTAAAGTAGTGATTAAGTTGTTCTTGTAACCATGGTTTTCAGTCTATGAAGTTCCCGAGCTGTTGTTTTATCTGTGAAACTGTGTGTAGTTCCTTCTGTTATGAAAGAGATTCTAGCTGGGTAGAGTATTTTTGGTGACACATTAATTTCATTGCGTTTTTTCACTATATCCCACCACTGTTTTCAGGCCATGAGATTTTTGTCAGACAAGTAGGCTGTGAATCTTAAGGATGCTCCTTTATAGGCAATTTCTTTTTTTGATCTTGCTAATTTCAGGAATTTGTCTCTATCTAAGGTTTTGGTCATTTTGATCAGGATGTGTCTTGGGGTATTTTTATTTGGATTTCTTCTAGCTGGTACCCATCAGGCCTGCTGAATGTGGTCACATGTTTTCTTCAGCTCTGGGAACGTCATTGCAATGATGTCTTTGACAGTTTCTGCTTCATCAGGGTTTTCTCCCTGTCCCTCTGGGACTCCAATAATTCTTATGTTACTCCTCTTGGCTTTATCACGATCTTCTCTTGCCATCTGTTCCTGGATTGTCAGTCTCTTTTCCATTTTCTGCTCCTTTCTAGACAGTCTCTGGACTTCATCTTTGAGATCACGTGTTCTGTCCTCAGCAGCTACTACTCTGCTGCTGAGGCCTTCCACTGAGTTTTTTAATTTGTCTACCAGGTTTTTCAGGTCTGACATTTCCCTTTGTAATTTTATTTTCATTTTCTGCATTTCTACCTTCAAATCCTCTTGTATTTTATTGGCATTGTTTTCCATTGTTTCTTTTAGCTCCCTAAGCATCCTCAGTGGCTCCCTTCTAAATTCCCTGTCAGAGAGGTTGTATAGAACTTCATTGCTGTTGGAGTCTTCTGAGCTAGCCTCTTCAGTAAGTAAGCTTGATGGGGTTCTGTGTTGCTTTACCTTTGTGACCCATGTGGCTTATCCCTTCACACTTACTGTTACTATTCTGCTTATGATGCAGTATTAATTGAGGTGGGCTTAATGAGTTATTGGCTAATGTGTTTCTGGTGGTGAAGCTAACCTAGTGAAAGTTCCAACTCAGAGGGAAGTTATGGTTCTTATGGGATATGGAGGGGGGAGAATAACTCACAGCGTTGTTAGTAGCCACTGCTCCGGGAAGGAGCCCTGACACAGGCTGTGTACCCGTATGGTATGAGAAGAGGGTGCCCAGCTGGTAGGTGATTTTAAAAAACTCAATAGAAGGACTGAGCAGCAAAATAACAGCAGATAAGGAAAAGATCAATAAACTTCAAGATAAGATGCAGGAAACCTCTAAAACTCAATGAAAGTGGGGATAGCAGTTTGAAAAGAAATGAACAGCACACTAGATAAGTATGGGATAATCTCAAGAGAAACAATGTAAGCATCATCAGAGTTCCTAAATGGTAGAAGGCAAGTTCAGTGAGGAATCACTAGTTAAATCATAGATAAAAACTTCAAATATGTACAAAGGGCCCTAACCGATATAGACCCAAATAGAAAAACTCTGAGGCACATCATAATCAGAATGATTAAAAAAATATATAGAGGTGGGACATTGAAATGGCAAGATAAAAATGGAATTTGCAGACAAAGGAAGACCAATAGTTCACAGTAAGCCTATTAACTGAAACTTTGAGGAGGAACAGAATGGTGGGATATAGATCTTAAAAGACAAGAACAAAAGAACTTAATGAAATGAAAACCTTACAAAGAAAATTCTAATACTCAGTAAGAATAGATTTGCACTCAAATTTGAAGAAATGATATGGGGCTTTAAGAACAGGCAACAGCTTATGGAATACACAGTCTTAAAACTAGTTTTGCAAGAAGCATCAGAGTCTTTAAAAAGCTATCACCTGGCTCATGCGGTATTTTCCTTGTTTGCATCGAACCAGGGTTTGATCCAGGCACTCACTTTGCTCCCTGAGACTTCCCAGCTCTGACATCTAAGAGCAGAGCCAGGAGCAAGTAATGAGCACCACTCTATGTAACCCCTCCATTTTTTTTTAAAGGATTCCCTCTATTAAGAAAGGTCTACTTATTTCTAACATGCTAATGGATTTTATATTTTTAAATAATTAATATTTAATTTATATTAAATTTCTATGTCTGTTAAGGTGATATTTTTGCATCATTTAAATATTATTATATTTTACTTTCACTGCAGATACCTAAGCATTATCTGTCTATAATATTTTAAACATAATATCATTTTTATGTCCTTTTTAAGATAAATTATTTTAAACCTTTTTAGGTCTAACCACATCTTTCTTAAAATTTAATTCCCTCCTCCTCCCTCTTACTAATTTGTGTATGTGTATGCTTTATCTTTTTCATGCTAATTTTAAATTCCATTTGTATAGAATATTCATAATATTAATTTTTAATTTACATTTCTGTAAAATGAGAAGACATACCAGCTTTAAACAAAATTATTTTCAACTTATTGATTGATAGGATGTAGAATTTTAGGTCCCAGAATGAACACTATCTGGGAGCTCTTTGGCACTATAGCAGCAACGTGGGAAGATGCCGTCCTTGACAACATCGACAAAGAATACGGTCGACTGGTTCAGCACCTCCATGTCTGTGCGAAGAATGCCGAGAGTGAGAAAGCCACAAACAGACGCCTGTCTTCAGAAACTCTCGAGTTCATTCGTCAACGTGGTTTGGCGTGAGCCTCAGGAAACCACAAGCTAACATCCGAGCTCACAAAGCTGTGCAGAGATGCGATAAAGGAAGGTCTCAAAGAGAGAAGAACAGCAGTGTTGGCCAGTGCAGCAGATGCCAGGAAAAGTATTCGCAATACTCGCCTGTCCTTCGCCAACTACAAGAACAAGATGACTGCCCTCCGACGTCCCGATGGATCTATCACATCCTCCAGAAAGGCAATGGAGAAAATTATTCACGACTTCTACTCGAATCTCTTTGACAGCCATGTTCACTTGCCCACATACCAAATTCCGCAGGATAGATATCTCGTTCCCAACGTTCTCCCTTCTGAAATCTGACACGCCATTTCGCTGGTAAAGACGCGAACAGCACCTGGTCCGGACAAGGTCAGACCCGAACACCTGAAGAATCTGCCGCCAGTACTCATCAATACACTGGCCCGAATCTTCACATGCTACCTGTCTGAATGCAAGGTTCTATCCCAGTGGAAAACCAGTAGGACCGTTCTGTTTTACAAGAAGGGAGACATCCACAACATCGGCAAATATTGCCCAATCTGACTGCTGTTCTACAAGTTGTTCACTCGTGTCATTCTGAATAGAATAGGCAGAACACTAGACAAAGGACAATCATGCGAGCAAGCCGGGTTCTGAAGGGGATTCAGCACCATAGACCATGTCCACACAGTGACTAAACTTATTGAAGTTTCGCGAAAGTTCAAGATGCCGCTCTGTCTAACATTCATTGACTTAAAGAAGGCCTTCGATTCTGTTGAGACTGAGGCGGTCATCGAAGCCCTGGCCAAACAGGGCATTCAAACTCAGTATATCAAAATCCTCCACGAGCTGTATTGTGGATTCACCACCAGGATCTCACCATTCTACAAGGAAGTGATCATTGATTAAAAGAGAGGGGTGCAGCAAGGTGATACCATTTCACCGAAACTCTTCAGTGCCGCCCTTGAAAACATCATGCGACTGGAATGTGTAGGAATGGGAGTGAAGATAGACAGTTGGCAATTACACCACCTCCACTTCAATGATGACATCGTTCTCATAACGCCAAACATTAGCCAAGGGGCACGAATGCTGGCTGACTTCGACCACGAGTGTGGAAAGATCAGATTGCAGCTGAATCTCAAAAAGACGATATTCATGAAAAATGAACTGGTCCCTGAAGCTCCATTTGCTCTCAGTGGAATGAACATCTCCGAATGCAGCAGCTTTGTGTATCTCGGTCGAGAAATCAACATGAGGAATGACTTGGTGCCAGAACTGCGCAGGAGGAAGAGAGCAGCGTGGAATGCATTCAAGAGCATCAAAGAGGTGGTTAATATAATGAAGAACCTCCGACTCTGGGCACATCTTTTTGATTCCACCGTTATTCCTGCATTAACATATGCCTCAGAGACCTAGGCTCTATGTAAGCAGGATGAGAATGCTATTAGGGTATCCCAAAGAGGAATAGAAAGAGCTATGCTGGGAATATCATGTCTCACTCAAGTGAGAGAAGGAATCCGGAGTTCTGACCTCTGTCAATGGTCAAAAATCAGGGATGCTGTCTCGTTTGCCAAGGCATCAAAAATCAGATGGGCCAGTCATGTAATGCGATTCAGAGATGACCACTGGACTAGATCTGTTACAGACTGGCTTCCACGGGACATCAGAAGACCTCGTGGCTACCCACCAACTAGATGGTCAGATTTCTTCGTCAAATCTCTGAATGAATGCTGTTCCTGGAGCAAGCAGATATCATTGGGCTGCACTAGCTCTCGACAGGGACAAATGGAGATATTACTGGTTCCCGCTTGAGGAAATCGAAGATCAACAGAACTACAAGTAATACAAGTAAGAATTTCAGGAGTTTAGCTTTACTCATTCATATGTGTATAGCAGTTACTATCTCCAAAACTTAAAAATGTTGTCTTTCATAAGCAATATGAAAATTAACATAGTGAGAGAACAAAAAATGATCAAAGTTATTGAAACTGGAGATTATCTATAGAATTGAGCTTACACAGAATGGAACTACAGAGGCCCTTGGGGCACTGGTGGAGGGAAGTAGTTACTCTAGTGACAGGGTGGTATTAAAACAATATATTTATGAAAAGTAAAACTAATGGTATTATAGATCTTGACACCTCAATAAAAATAAGAGAAAAAAGTAAAGAAGAGAATAGACAATACAATATGACAGTGGAGAAAAATGTCAACTACACTACTACAGAAAGGTCCATCAAACAGTTTAATGAAATTTTTCTGCAGACAAAAACATCTTACAAAGGTCGCTGGCATTTACTCAAAGATACATGACTTATATAAAAAAATACAAAGGAAAATAGGATATCTTCTGATAAAATAACAATAATGCCACCTCCTTGAAAACTGGAAAAAATGGCAGTTCAAAATGGAGATTTAAATAGGAGGAAATATTAATAAAAGAGCAATTAAATACTTAAAAATCAACTGATTAAGGGTTATAGCAATAGTATAATGCATAGGTAGTTGCCTTGTACACGGCTGACCTGAACACAAGTTTGAACCCTGACATTATATGTGTTCTCCTTAGCACACTGGGAGGGAAGAAGTGATCCCAGAGTACAGAGCCAGAAGCAAAACCTCAGCACCCTTTGATGTGGTACAAAAAAATAAAAAAATCAACTGATTAAATAAACCTATATTCTGTGGAACCTGAAGTTGTTCATTCACATTCTAACTTTGTTCTACGCTATTGTTAAATTAACACAGTTGTTTTATTTAGCAAGCATGAGTTCAATTACTTGGAATTCATTTTGGGGATCTAATTCTCAAAACATTCTCGAAGAGCCCAAACTTTCCAAGCCAAACTTTCCGAACTATCGAGTCTTAATCTCTTAATTCATTCACATTCTCTTCATTCCCCAATCCTACCAGATTCATTAATTTCCATTAGTACTTATTATTTTTGAAAATAAAACTATGCTTTTTCTATTTGTTCTCATGTGTGTAAAATTAACTTACTAGGTAAACACAAAAATCAAAATATCTGACATGAGTATATAATATGCTTGAAATGATGAGCCATAAGAACATGAGTGGTTATCATACTATTGGGGGGTCATATTAATATTTTTAATTAAAAGAAATGATTCACAATATTAAGTGACTTATTACTCAAAACAGACACTGATAACAAATTGGGTATTATCATTCTATTATTTTTTAGGTATTTGTATTTATTTTCATAAGATAATAGTGGTGGTTTAGAATGCATTTTCTAGAGTTTTTATTTACCAAAATAAAGAATAACTTGTGCAGAAAAGTGCTTTTATAGACTTTGTAAAAAAAAAAACTTTCACAATTAAGTGCTTAAAATAAAAAAAAAAACCTCTCAAAATACAAACCCATATTCAGCTAACAAACACTTTTACATAAAACCATCATTCTTTTGGGAATTTTTATGCCTTTGAAAGTGCACATCAAAAAATATCTTATCTCAATGTTTGATTGATGAGTGAAAATTCATATATTGATCATTATCTCCTTGACTTTCAAGCTAATAAGCATCTGTGTGCTTATCTCTCAATGTTTCTTAATCATACAATTAAGATAATTATATTCGCTGAGAAGTTAGAATCTTTGGAAAGAATTTGCTAGTGTTTTTGGCTACTCATCTAAGTTTGGATTTGGGGCATATCTCAAGAAGTGCCTAGAATTCCTGGGGTCCTCTTCCATGATTTTTAGGCAACCAGCAGGTGGTTGAATGTCAGGCCTGAAATGCAGGACTGTATCAGATCTCCAGCACTGTGGAAAACCCAAGCCAGGTTAGCCCTGGTCTCTGGATCCCAGGGCTGCACCTAGCAACCCTTAGAAGATCCTGTGGTGCTGAGGGTCAATTCAGGGTCAAGGGCACAAAGTGAATGTGCCTTAATCCCTAGACTATCACTCTGGTACAAATATTTGAAATTTTAATGGGATTTTCAAATGGAGGATGGAATTATTCGAAGTACATATTTTCCGGAACTGAATTATAAAAATGAATTTGGAACAAAGATGTGCTTCTCCTCTAGAGTAGAATCTTATAATAGCAGATGAAGTAGTAATATTATTTCCCATGCATCTGCACATGTCTAATATGAAATTAAATGGAAGTCACGAGCATAGTTGTGAAAAGAAATGTCAGTTATTCTCTAAATGCAATCCGCCAACTAATGAATTTTATTTTTTGTTTTGTTTTGTTTTGTTTTGGGTTGATACTGGTGGTGCTGAGGGATAACTCCTGGTTCTGTGCTCAGAAATAACTCCTGAAAGGTCTCAGGGGACCATATGAGGTGCTGGCGATTGAACCAGGCTTGGCCTCATACAAGGCAAGTGCCCTGCTTGCTATGCTATGCCTGATTAGGAAATATGCTGATTTGCCCCACAAAGCAAATACTGGGAAGGAAAGTGTCTTCATATAGTGTATCTGTGGATTTAATTTTTCATCAATTATTGTCTACTGCCGGGCTGGAGTGATAGCACAGTGGGTAGGGCATTTGCCTTGCACATGGCTGACCCGGGTTCAATTCCTTCGCCCCTCTCAGAGAGGCCAGCAAGCTATCAAGAGTATCTTGCCCGCATGGCAGAGCCTGGCAAGCTACCTGTGTCATATTCAATATGCCAAAAACAGTAACAATAAGTGTCAAAATGAAGATGTTACTGGTGCCTGCTCCAGCAAATCGATAAGTAATGGGATGACAATGACAGTGACTGTCTACTGCCAAATTGGTATAAGAAGATAGTGATATCACCATGATAGTTGCATGCATTGTTCCTGCCTTTCCTTCATAACATCATTCCTGCCCACAAGAAGAACATTAACAACTACTTAAGAAACCACCAAAGAAAGAATTCTAGAACATGAGGGTGAGACTGAAGTATGCACCTGTGCCTCAGACATCAAAATAGATGTAAAAGGAGAAGAGGGGAGATTTTATCTTTCTCCCTGAGGCCAGCACTGCAGCACTTGGAGAGGACTCACTGCAGACTCATCCATTTCCCCCTAAAGCAACAGAGAATTAACATGGGCAACACCTCAGCACTGCCAGGGTCTTAACTTGACCTATAATTGGAAGGAAACGGTGCAGCACAATTGCTTGGATCTGAGTGGGACTGGGTAAAGGAAAGCTTGCAGTAATCCCAACAAGGGGTCTTGGTGGCAGAATTTATATCTTCAGTGTCCAACTGCTATTCCCACACAGCATGTTGCTTATCCACAAAGTTAGGTGTGTTCTCTGACAAGAAGATTCAGCATGTTTTTTTTGGTGCCTGGGACAGATTCTCAGCTGGGAAAATTGCGCTTTCTGGACTCTGTTTTTATAAACCCCAAGTGAGTAACTGAGTCACAGCCCCAATCACATCGAAGAACCATTCTACCGGAAGAGTTGACAGAGGGTGGAAGCTGTGCAGGTCAGAAACATGGGAGCAAGGACTGGAGAGACAGAAAGCACAGCAGATAGGGCACTTGCCTTGTATGTGGCCGGCCTGTCAAGATTCAATCTCCAGTACTACATATGGCCCACTGAGCACCCTTGTAATAATCCCTGAGCACAGAGTCAGGAGAAAGCGCTGGGCACTGTCAGGTGGAAGAAGAGGGGAGAGGAGGGCAACGCCGAGGAAGAGGAAGAGGATAGGAAGAAGAGGAGGGAAAGTAAAAGAAGAAACAAGAGGAGAGGAGGGGGGAGCAAAATGAGGAAGGGAAAGGAGGAATAGGAAAAAAAGGAAGAAGGAGTAGAGGCAAGAAGAAGGAGGGGGAGAAGCAGGAGGGAGAGGAGGAGGAAGAGGAGGAGGAGGAGGAGGAGGAGAAAAGAGATGAGGAGCAGGCAGGATCTCAGAGAAGGTAGAGTCAAAAGTTTTCAAAACAAAGCCAGTAGCCCAGTTTGGCCAGCTGTGAGTTGACACCAAAATCAACTTTGAATTGGAAACAAAGCTTTACACACTTAAAGGCTATCTTTTCTGCTCTGTTTTGGGAAAAATCTAGTTCCATTCTTTGCTTCCCTCAGCACTGAATAGAGCTTTCATCATGTCCAACCATAGATACTAACCAGAAAACACTAACTGTAATCTGCACAGGCCCCTCAATAGCCAATAGATTGGGGAAAATGGCAAAGTCTGCCATCTATCTTCAAAAGCCTGAAAAACTAGTGAACATCAACCAGTCATCCGTTCTGGGGCATTCGGGTTTTTTCCAGATTCTGGCTATTGTAAACAGTGCTGCGATGAACATACATGTGCAGATGTCGTTTTGATTATACTTTTTTGCCTCTTTGGGATATATTCCCAGCAGTGGTATTGCTGGGTCAAATGGGAATTCAATATCTAAGTTTTTGAGAATCGTCCAAATTGTTTTCCAGAAGGGCTGAACCAGTCGGCATTCCCACCAGCAGTGAAGAAGGGTCCCTTTCTCCCCACATCCTCTCCAACAGTGGTTGCTTTTGTTCTTTTGGATGTGTGCTAGTCTCTGTGGTGTGAGGTGGTATCTCATGGTTGTTTTGATCTGCCTCTCTCTGATGATTAGTGATGTAGAGCACTTTTTCATGTGCCTTTTGGCCATTCGTATTTCTTCCTTGGTAAAGTTTCTGTTCATTTCTTCGCCCCATTTTTTGATGGGGTTGGATGTTTTCTTCTTGTAGAGTTCAACCAGTGCTTTATATACCATTGATATCAACCCCTTATCTGATGGGTATTGTGTAAATATCCTTTCCCATTCTGTGGATAGTCTTTGGATTCTGGTCACTGTATCTTTTGCGGTGCAGAAGCTTTTTAGTTTAATGTAGTCCCATTTGTTGATCTCTGTTTTTACTAGATTGCTTAGTTCCGTGTCACCTTTGAAGATACCTTTATCTTCAATATCGTGGAGGGTTTTGCCGACCTTGTCTTCAATGTACCTTATGGTTTGTGGTCTAATGTTGAGGTCTTTAATCCATTTTGATCTGACTTTTGTGCATGGTGTCAGGTCGAGATCTAAACCCATTTTTTTGCATGTGGTTGTCCAGTATTGCCAGCACCATTTGTTAAAGAGGCTTTCCTTGCTCCACTTCACATCTCTTGCTCCCTTATCAAAGATTAGATGATCATACATTTGGGGTTGTGTGCAGGGATATTCCACCCTGTTCCATTTGTCTATGGCTCTGCCTTTGTTCCAGTACCATGCTGTTTTAATTGTTACTGCTTTGTAGTAAAGATTGAGGTTGGGGAGAGTGATGCCTCCCATTGTCTTTTTCCCAAGAATTGTTTTAGCTGTCCTTGGACGTTTGTTATTCCATATGAATTTTAGGATTGCTTGATCCATTTCTTTGAAGAATGTCATGGGTATACTTATAGGGATCGCGTTGAATCTGTATAATGCTTTAGGGAGTATTGCCATTTTGACAACATTGATTCTCCCTATCAACGAGCAGGGTATATGTTTCCATTTCCTCATGTCCTCTTTGATTTCATGGAGTAGCGTTTTGTAGTTTTCTTTGTAGAGGTCTTTTACTTCATTGGTTAAGCTGATTCCGAGGTACTTGATTTTCTGGGGCACGATTGTGAATGGGATTGCTTTTTTCATGTCCCTTTCCTCTGCCTTTGGTACACCTATACAATGAAATACTATGCAGCTGTTAGAAAAAAGGAGGTCAAGAATTTTGTAGTTAAGTGGATGGGCATGAAAAGTTTCATGCTGAGTGAAATGAGTCAGAAAGAGGGAGACAGACATAGAAAGATTGCGCTCATCTATGGTATATAGAATAACAGAGTGGGAGACTAACACCCAAGAACTGTAGAAATAAGTACCAGGAGGTTGACTCCATGGCTTCGAGGCTGGCCTGACGTTCTGGGGAAAGGGCAACTCAGAGAAGCGATCACCAACTATATTGTAGTCGAAGGCCATGTGGGGGAAGGGAGTTGCGGGCTGAATGAGGGCTAGAGACTGAGCACAGCGGCCACTCAACACCCTTATTGCGGGCCGTAGAAGCTAAATAGAGAGAGAGAACAGAAGGGAATGCCCTGCCACAGTGGCAGGGTGGGGTGGGGGGGAGATGGGATTGGGGAGGGTGGGACGCTGGGTTTACGGGTGGTGGAGAATGGGCACTGGTGAAGGGATGGGTTCCCGAACTTTGTATGAGGGAAGTATAAGCACAAAAGTGTATAAATCTGTAACTGTACGCTCACGGTGATTCTCTAATTAAAAATAAATAAATTTAAAAAAAAAATAACATCACATGAGGCTGACACCCAAGGACAGTAGATACAAGGGTCAGAGGGATTGCCCCATAGCTGGAAGACTGCTTCATGAGTGGAGGAAGAAGGCAGATGGAATAGAGAAGGGATCACTAAGAAAATAATGGCTGGAGGAACCAGTTGGGATGGGAGATGCGTGCCGAAAGTAAATGATGACCTCTCATTGTCTGTGTTGCAAGCCATAATGCCCAAAAGTAGAGAGAGATTATGGGGAATATTATCTGCCATGGAGGCAGAGAAAGTGTGGGAAGGGGGGGTATGCCCAGGATATTAGTGGTGGGGAATGTGCACTGGTGGAGGGATGGGTGTTTGATCATTGTGTGATTGTAACCCAAACATGAAGTCTTGTAACTATCTCACGGTGATTTAGTAAAATTAAAAAAAAATTAAAAACAAAACAAAAAAAAACTAGTGAACATCACCTGACAAGAGAATATAATGCCATCTCATACCTAACTCAGGGCCCAGTGTGGTGCATATCCCTGGTTCCTATCTTGCTACACTGCCAGGATAGGCAAACTAATTCACAGACTCATTTACTGATTATAGCATCTCATTCTGATGATAGCCTGACCAGAGAAGTGAGGCAATCGCAGAGGAACAAGAGGCCTATGAAACAAGCCGTGTTTCTGAGCAGACAGCTAAAAGAGTGGAGTGCATGCCTTGCATGCATGAGGTTCAGTTCTGAGTTCAGTCAGTTCCAAGATGACCTGTACTTGTCCACCACCAGCACTGCAGGATATGGTCCTGGTGTTTCTGCTGGCATCCAAGCACCAAGACTCGGTAATAGTGATATGTTTTTTTGCCAAAGTACTAAAATGATGCTTTCCTGTAGCCTCGAGCTAAAAAGAACTGGGGGTGGCCTCTGGGTCCATCAACAACTACTGGGAAAACCCTGGATGAAATAGGAAACAGTTACCAAATTATGTCTTCACTCACCAATAATCATTTTTTTAAGGTGTACAGATCAAATATTTCAGTTGAAAGTCAGAATAACTGATTTTTTTTTCAAAGCAGGCATGCGATATTAGCTCATGTGCAATCTGAGAGTGAGAAATTGGGAGAAAGGTGACTTCAAGCAAATGGTTATTAAAATAAGAGCAAAATGAATTCAGCAACAGATTGAAAGAGGCATTTACCATGATCAAGCATAATCAATATCTGTGATACAAATGTTGCAATACACATACTCAAATCAATCAGTGTGATGCATCACATTAATTGAATCAAAGGAAAGGATCAGATGCCTCTTGTTATGCAGAGAATAAGAATTTATGAGGGCCCCAAATAATATAAAGCTTCAGGTGCTTGCCTTAGACCCCAATCCCTTGTACCCAGATGGCTCCCTGAGACCCATCCACAGTGATCCTTAAACACAGAACCAGGAGTAAATCCTGAGCATCTCTGCATATGGCCCAACCATCATCCCCCCAAAAAATAACATTTCTTTTGTTTAGGTTTTGGATCCACATGCAACAGTGCTCAGAGCTTACATTGGCTTTGTGTTCAGGGATTTTTCCTGATAGGGGTTGAGGAACCATATATGGTGCAAGAGATTGAACCCATGTCAGCCATGTGCAAGGCAAGCACCCTATTCATTGCATGATCTCTCTAGCCTCCATAAGAAAAAAAATTTGACAAATTAAGATATAAAATAAACCAATTCCAATAAAATAAAGGGCAAATATAAGACGCTCACTGCTAAAATAACATTTAATTGTGAAATATTGAAAATATTCCCCTAAGATAAAAAAAACAAACATTTGAAAAATATTTTCTGGGCTTAAAATTTTCATATAGATTTAGTTTTTTAAGTTACATGTTGAAAACGTAGACTTATACAACACTGTACTTCTTGCCCTTTTGAGAATCTGACCTTTTCGTAGTATTAGAAGGCCCCTGTCATTTTGGATTCACAGAATTCAAAAGATGAGAAAGTGTCATGAGACACAACAGTGGTAGGATTTGTCAGTCTTAATTATTGTCAAAAAAGGAAAAAAAAAGACAAGGGTGTGTTAGTCACCAGCACAGTGACAAGTTAGCTCTGTTCTCTACTTCCATCACGTATGAAGTGATATTTTCGAGAGAGGACATCTGAGAGAAAGACTCAACTATAAAACATAAAATATATGTTGGTATAGTCCAGCAGGTAAGACACTCACATTGCAAGCAGCTAACCAGGGTATCATCCATGGCACCACATATGGCTCCTGAAACCATCAGAATTGAACCCTGAACACAGAGTCAGCAGTAAGTATGGACCAACACTTCAGGGTGTGGCCCCAAAACAAAATTATCAACTAGAAATTCTGGGTTTTTTCCTAGTAAATCTGTATTTTCTATATCATTCCTAATACAATGAAAGATTTTTAATTTAAGTTGTTCTTAAACTAGAATCAGAATTATTCCTGTTCTCATCAATGCAAATTTAAGATTGCTTTTACTTTTTCTTTTCTCATGTAAGCCATCATACTAAGATCAGTAAATAGAGTCACTATCACTGTATCACTGTCATCCTGTTGTTCGTCAATTTACATGAGTGGGCACCAGTAACATCTTCATTTGTCCCAGTCCTGAGATTTTAGCAGCCTCTCCTTACTCGTGTTTCCCAATGATTGGAGGCTCTTTCAGGGTCAGGAGAATGAGACCTATTGTTACTGTTCTGGGCGTATCAAATACACCACAGGGAGCTTGCCAGGCTCTGCCCATGAGTGCAGAATACTCTCAGTAGCTTGCCGGGATCTCCGAGAGCACTCTGAAACATAGTGAGTTAAAATAAGTCTTAATGTGACTCTAGAGTAAAAAACAGAATTTTTCCCCTATAAAGCATTCGTGGTATAAAAGCAAGAAAGAAACCTGCAAAACTCAACTTTTTCCATGAAGCCAAAGAAGCACCAGAAAGAGGTCAACAAAGTAAATCATCACTGAATGGTCCAAAGCCAAAAGTTTGAGCTTAGCTCCTTATGGGCTATAAATACCAGTTCTCACTGGTCTAGGAAAATGTTCAGGGTTTACATGCTTATTTGAAACTAGCCCTATAAAGCTACATTACCATGTAAACACAGTATTTTTTTTTTTGGTTTTTGGGTCACACCCAGAAATGCTCAGGGGTTACTTCTGGCTCTACATTCAGGAATCACTCCAGGCGGTGCTGGGGTGACCACATGGGATTCGGGGGATTGAACTCAGGTAGGCTGCATCCAAGGCAAATGCCCTACCCTCTGTACTATTGCTCCAGCCCCAACACAATATTTTTAAAGTACAAGAAAAATACTCATTTCTTTTAATGTCACCATTAAAGAAGTGACAACTGTATAAAGTAGATTGTTCAATTTAACAAGCATCTGGGGAAAGGCACTTGCCTTGCATATGGGTGGCCCAGGTTCGATCCTCAGCATCCCATAAGGTCCCCCAAGCACTGCCAGGAATGAACCCTGAAAACAGAGCCACATGTAGTCCCAAAGCAAACAAAAAGCCCTCAATTTAATAAGCATTATTGATGCCCTAAGAAACATTATAGAGTCATATAAAATATTATTAATTGTATTATATTCTTTTGGGTATTTCTAAATATTCCTATTCAGTTGAAACAAAGATATGTACAAAATATATAATATTTAACTGGTATAATAGTTACATAATATTTACTTTCCAGTGACTCAGGTCTTATTTTTCTACATATAGAAAGCAAGATTAATGAATGCAGTTAAGCAAAAGTTTTCTCTCCTAATTTCCAAATATCCTAACTTGCATAAAATTGTGGCTTTTATTATTTTCTCAGAACTTAATGGAAACAAAGAACAAGGCTTTACCCATAAATATCTGTTCCCCAAAGAAAAAAGTAATAGGGGAAAATTGGAAACAAAAAATGTGAACTTTTTATTTCATAAAATATTTACTGATATAACTAAAAAAAGTCTGCAGAGAATATTCTCAGTATATTCTCAGAGAGAACACTGTTAGAATATTCTTCAAAAATTTAAACAAAAAGTATCTTACTTATTGAATATGAAGAACAATGTAGCAGCACTTATCTTCAATTTTAGTCTTATTTTAATTTATAAATAGCTCTGTAGCACTGTATCCCATTGTTTATCAATTTACTCAAGCAGTCACCAGAAACATCTCCATTATGAGACTTGTTGTTACTGTTTTTGGCATGTCAAATACACCACAATACAGGTAGCTTGCCAGGCTTTACCTCGTGGGTGGGGTGGGATACTCTCGATAGCTTGCCGGGCTTTCTGAGAGGGACAGAGAAATTGAACCCAAGTCGGCTGCATGCAAGGCAAAAGCCCAACCCATATATTTGCTATCACTTGTAAAGAAAATGAAAAAGCAGTTATATCTTGTGTAACTCATTGGAAGACAGAGTGTCTATATTCTGTATTGACTTTACATGAAGATTTTCTTCTAAACATGCATTCTCTAATGATTAATCACTCCAGTTCGGGATATATGTCAGAAAAACTCTGACCTATGAAGAGATATGTATGTGGTAGTTTACTGAAGTCCTATACTTGTTTTTTTTAATAAGTAATTGGAAACATACAAGGTCAAATGAGAAAATGGAGAAATCATTGCAGGCAAATAATGTTGAATTTTATGCAGGAGTTAAAATAAAACAGAAATGTATAAAGTAGTATCTAAGGTGCCTCTCAGTGCTTCTTATATTTTGCACATATGTCCAGATGAGGCTCCTTTATCTTGCATGTGGGAACTAGTTTCCAAGGAATTGAAGATGGCAGAAGTTGATCACATTAGATTACAGAAAGACTGTGAGTTCTGCCAAACATTTACCTTTTTTTTCACTTTGGGAATTGCAGATGCCATTCTGTTATAAGCTTTATGGAAAAACCAATGATATAAGATCTACCTCTCCAACAGAGAGGGATTGACAACAGTCAATATCCACACATGTAAGTTTGAAATGAAAACTTGAGATTTGCCACAAATCAAGTGAGTGAACTCGAATAAGATTTCCCCAACCTAACCTTTATTTCAATGACAATAACCTAGGTCAGTGTCTACTGCTGTAAAGACCCAGTTAAGTCATCAGGTGAATACACCTTATTCTTGCTTCACAAGAACATAATCTAAGAGATATTTTGGATTTAGGTGTTAATTTATTATTATGTGTTGATAACTGTGAAGACAGACTTTATAATTTACCTACAATAAAGGAAACTTGTATCTTTTCAGGTGTTAACATTAGGTCTTTTCTCTACTGATTCACTATAAAGTTATGACAATCATGTAAAGGGTTCATATATTATAATCTGTATATAGTAGATCGATAGATTAATCAATTTTTTATGGTGTTCAAGGCTTACTCCTAGTTCTGCATTCAGGAATCATTCTGAGTAGAGCTAACGGAACCATATCTGGTTCCAGGACTTATACCAAAAACAACTGCATGCAAGGCAAGAACCCACTGTTCTGTCACTCTGATCCCATACTGATATATTTTATAAATAACAAGATATCATAGATGTTTTCTTAGGGAAATTAAATCTTTAATTAAATATTGATTATAAGTTCAATAAATGTCTGTGGGACTTGACTTGGTTTATCACATTTTAAAAATGAGCAGAAAAAAATGTAGTTGCTTTGCATTACTAAGGATTTTACCATCAATAAATCAGAAAGACAAACTGACAAACCACCTTTGAAACAGTGAGACAATGTTAAAAAGAAGCAAAAAATTTCACATTATAAAGCCATCAAGAATCTCTGTGAGTTATTGACAAGAGAAAATATTCAAGTTAATATGTATGAAGAAAACAAAAATAAGAATATGAGCTTGCACTGAAGAGAAAGAAAACTTCTTGATAAAATCAGGGCAGTGGTAGTGAGTGGTGACAGGAATTAGCCTCATAAAATTGTCTTATTTCTCCTCTATACTGATAGAACCATTTTATACATCCCAGAAGAGTATCACAGTGAGAATTCAATAAGGAGAGAGCATGGTTGGGGGTTACACTTTTAGCTCTGCACAGTACGAGGCAAAATTAGAGTTTTTTTAGGAACTGGTACATATTTTGCTTAAAGCAAAGCCTTGCCACCATCCTTATAATTCAAATAACTGCCAAAAAGAACAGTGTATTTTGGGGATAAGGGAGCGTGAGTAATTGCTGTGTGTGTGTGTGTGTGTGTGTGTGTGAGTGTGTGTGTGTGTGTGTGTGTGACTGTATCACTGTCATCCCATTGCTCATCGAGTTACTCGAGCGGCCACTAGTAATGTCTCCATTGTGAGACTTGTTACTGTTTTTAGCACATTGAATATGCCATGGGTAGCTTGGCAGGCTCTGCTATGCAGGCAAGATACGCTCAGTAGCTTGTCGGGCATTCTGAGAGGGAGTAAACAAGAGAGACAGTGAAATCAAATCCAGATCAGCTGTGTGCAAGGCAAATGCCCTACCTGCTGTGCTATCACTACTGCTCTAGTCCATATATATATATATATATATATATATATGTGTGTGTGTGTGTGTGTCTGTGTGTGCACATGTATATATTTATGTATATATGTATATTCATGTATGTATATGTGATGAAATTGCCTGTGTTATACATTTTACTAATGAAATGAAAAAAATCACAAAATACAGAGGTAGAAGAGCATTGCATCTAGCCTCTTTATACATTAACTTAAAATACTAATGATCACATAAATCAGCAAGATAAAATCATACAAATAAATTAGTACTTTATACTGGTTACATGTTATTCCTTCATACTAATACTCTTTTTCTAGCTGAGATTTAGATTTAGAATAAAAAGCATGTATATTAAGTTATAATAGAATAAATGCTTAAATTCTTACCTGTTGCTGAAAAAAAAGTATCTTCATTATCATATTTACTTTGTTGGTGATTTATTTCAAGGTAACAAATTATCAAATAGCAACAATAACAAAAAGTTTAAGTGGTAGATTCAGAACTTCTAATTATGCCTGATTGCTTATTAAAGTGGTGACTGACCATATGTCTCTTCAGCTACCTCAGATTATTGACTTTGGAAAATTACATAGTATGAGAAGCAAAGTAGAAAGCCTATGGAATAGATAAATTGATCAATAATATGTAAGATACAGATAAATTTGAAGAGGTACTGTGGTTCAGTCAGGTACTACTGGAATCCACAGACTTCTAGTATAGCAGGAATAGCCAAAAAAAAAAAAAAAAAACAACCTGTTAAAACTAAAATATCCTTTGAAAGAAACATCTGTCTAATCTGTCATGCTAGTTTACATAGTAACAAAGTAACATCAACTGTATTTATTTTTACACATTTCACTCCACTTTGCCACTGTCATATAAATAAAAGACTCCTTTTTTTTGCTTTTGGGTCATACTAGCAATGCCCAGGGGTCACTCCTGGCTCATGCACTCAGAAATTACTCCTGGCGGTGCTCAGGGGACCATATGGGATGCTGGAAATCGAACCTGCTGTGCTATTGCTCCAGCCCCTAAATAACATATTTTTTAAATATAGTGGAATTTTTTTTGCATTGGTACTCATATCCCTTATCAACCTTGTCTCAGAAATTTATAAAATGTCAGGTTTGGAAACTCTTTATTAGATCCATTAAAATATTAAACTATACTTTAGAATGATTAAAATTTGTCTTAGCATGTTCTATAAAAATTCCCAAAATTACTATTGATAGAATTAAAGATTGCTAAGAATGGGACTTATCAATTTCTTTATTAGTTAGTTTAGAAGTGGAACACTGTGATGATGATACTTTAAACACATTTCAGCATTCTAATCTCAAGCTTTTCTTGCACCTTACCAATTATTCCACAAGTCTAATATTTATAGAACTAAAAAAAAATCTTCCTCTTCCATAAAGTATGCCCTACCAAACACATCAACTAGTAATTGCTTTCCTATTTTATTTAAAGGGACCATAACTCATATTCTTTTGAAAATGATGTCCATGATATTCCTATTAGAAAAAAAAAGACTCATGCTAATTCCTGTTTCTCCAAAAGCAATCTGAGAAGCAAGGAAGTAATTGCGAAGCATTTTATTTGAGAGTGACCTTAAGAAGTATGAGGGTGACAATGCTGTATAGACGCAATACGAGAAAATGTACACTCTCTAAAAAGTTAACCCTGATATGAAACTCAGTTTGACTTATCCTGAGAAATTCTGGATAAGTCAAGATATAACTACCTCTCTGTGTTATGATATATCTCTCCCAGTTTTCTCAGTCAACGTCAAGAGACCTGAGAATTTATTTAGCTCCACTTCTGTCTAGTCAACAGCTACGTCTGGGTACAATTGCTCTTTAACATTTCAGGTTTGTTCTGCCAAAGGGACACATTTGTGGAATGTGAGATGCTTAGCCCTTACCCAGATTGTCAGGTTGTTATTGAAGCAAACATGGTCAGGTGGGTTTCTTGAGACTATGAAGAAGACAAGCGTTGCTGGTACAATTTCTTACCTAGAACACAATACACAACGGTTTTCTGAACATTTTCCTCACCTATGTTCACTAAAGTTTGGACACGTTAATAGAAACCTATTTTTAACACCACAAACTAAAGATATAATAAATCCAACAAGATACCTCCCTTAAGATCTAAGAGGAAGTTGTTGCAAAAGCAGTTTTTGAGGGTTTTACATAAGCAGTAAAAAATTCAGCATTATTTTGTTGTTGGCAAGAGCATTGATGTTTTAACAAAGTTTCATTATTTAAAGTCTTGTTGTGTTAATAAGTTTCTGTTACAATGGCTCTATAAAAGAATTGAGAGACTACGGCTGCCCAGAATTTTCATTTATTTCTCTTACTAGATACCTGTGGTAAATTAAATTGGTTACTTATATGGTAAGTCCTAGAGCAATCCCCCAATAAAATAACTTATATATGCATAATAAGGGATTATTAAAGAAATTAAACTCTTCTTTTTTTAGAATTTATGATAGCATATTTTATTTTATTTTTTTTGGAATGATCTTTCTTATATTTATTTATTTTTTTTCAATCTGGACTTATTGATCTAATAAAATTACATTAAGAATTGAAATTAATTATACATTATTGTGCTCATGTTTACCCCATACAAAGTTCGAGACCCATCCCTTCACCACTGCCCATCCTCTACCACCAGTAAACCCAGCATCTCTCCCACCCTCCCCAGTCCCTTCTCCCCACCCCCTACCCCACACTGCCACTATGGCAGGGTATTCCATTTTGTTCTCTCTCTCTGATTAGATGTCGTGGTTTGCAATAAAGGTGTTGAGTGGCCATTGTGTTCAGTCTCTAGTCTATATTCAGCACGAATCACTCTTCCCCCACATGACTTCCAACCACATTTTACTTGGTGTTCCCTTCTCTGAGTTGCCCAGAATGAGAGACCAGCCTCCAAGCCATGGAGTCAACCTCCAGGTACTTATTTCTACTATACTTGGGTGTTAGTCTCCTAGTCTACTATTCTATATTCCACAGATGAATGCAATCTTTCTATGTCTGTCTCTCTCTTTCTGATTCATTTCACTTAGCATGCTACTTTCCATGTTGATCCACTTATATGCAAACTTCATGACCTCATTTTTTCTAACAGCTGAATAGTATTCCATTGTATAGATGTACCAAAGTTTCTTCAACCAGTCATCTGTTTTAGGGCACTCAGGTTTTTTCCAGATTCTGGCTATTGTAAACAGTGCTGTGATGAACATATAAGTGCAGATGTCATTACGACTGTACTTTTTTGCCTCTCTGGGATATATTCCCAGCAGCTGTATTGCTGGGTCAAATGGGGGTTCAACCTCTAGTTTTTTGAGAATCGTCCATATTGTTTTCCAAAAGGGCTGAACTAGTCGGCATTCCCACCAGCAGTGTAGAAGGGTCCCTTTCTCCCCACATCCTCTCCAACAGTGGTTGCTTTTGTTCTTTTGGATGTGTGCTATTCTCTGTGGTGTGAGGTGGTATCTCATGTTATTTTGATCTGCATCTCTCTGATGATTAGTCATGTAGAGCACTTTTTCATGTGCCTTTTGGCCATTCGATCACTTCCTTGGGAAAGTTTCTGTTCATTTCTTCGCCCCATTTTTTGATGGGGTTGGGTGTTTACTTCTTGTAGAGATCAACCAGTGCTTTATATACCCTTGATATCAACCCCTTATCTGATGGGTATTGTGTTAATATCCTTTCCCATTCTGTGGATAGTCTTTGTATTCTGGTCACTGTATCTTTTGCGGTGCAGAAGCTTTTTAGTTTAATGTAGTCCCATTTGTTGATCTCTGTTTTTACTAGATTGCATAGTTCCGTGTCATCTATGAAGATACCTTTATCTTCAATATCGTGGAGGGTTTTGCCGACCTTGTCTTCAATGTACCTTATGGTTTGTGGTCTGATGTTGAGGTCTTTAATCCATTTTGATCTGACTTTTGTGCATGGTGTCAGGTCGAGGTCTAAGCCCATTCTTTTGCATGTGGTTGTCCAGTTGTGCCAGCACCATTTGTTAAAGAGACTTTCCTTGCTCCACTTCACATCTCTTGCTCCCTTATCAAAGATTAGATGATCATACATTTGCGGTTGTGTGTAGGGATATTCCACCCTGTTCCATTGGTCTTCGGCTCTGCCTTTGTTCCAGTACCATGCTGTTTTAATTGTTACCGCTTTGTAGTAGAGTTTAAGGTTAGGGAGGGTGATGCCTCCTGATAAAAACTAAAGCTTGCCGAGGGGCGAGTGCACTCGCGGACTCTCCGGGCGGCTCTGTCTCACCTCCCGAGTTCGGTGCCCCAGAACCGCTGTGTGTGCTGTCGGTCAAGGGCAGGCGACGGAAGGAAGAAGGAAGAAGGCCAAACTGGTTACTCGATCCATTTATTTCATTCTCTCTCCACTTCTCTCCCGCTCTCCTGGATCTCGCCCCGTGGATCTGGCTCGTGGATCTGGCCCCGTGGATCTGGCCCCCAACCCACTCTTACAGCCTAGTAAAATCTCCACAGCATGAGGGGGTTGGAGCGTACACAAAGATGTGGTCACCATCAATAGGCTAAGGTCCTTTTCCTTATGGGATGCTTCTCCTAGGACTTAATTCTCTTTCAGCAGGAGGATCCACCCAAGGGCGGAGTCCCATGAATGTGTTTCTCTTCTGGTCAGCCAGCAAACATATAAGAATTCATAATATTAATTATTTTGTATGGACACAATAGGAGATGCATTAAAGCTTATAGAATTGCTCTCCTGGGGCCATCTCAATCTCAGACTATAGTGCTCAGGCCAGATCAGTCTTTCCTATCCCTGGCAGGGTCCCAGTCTCATAATTACTATTGGATCATGACAGAATTTTTCTATGATCAAGCTCTTAACTTATAGTTAAGAATTAGGCACTTTTGGCCAGGCCCATCTCGATGCCAGGGTAGCACATAACTCACTGCTTGCCCTGGATCCTTCCCGTCCCACGTCGGGGTCCCTACTTCGGGGTGCTAGGAACTGAGGGAAACTGAGGCTTAAGTGGAGAAAGCAGATGCCCAGGAGGGAATAATATTCGAGGCCAATTAATTCCCAAGTTATAAAAACATAATATTGTCTTATTGTGTCTATACAAAACAGTCATAGCTTTAAAGTAAATTATTCAAAAGGCACAAGAAGAGGAGAAAGGCAATATTAACTTATAAATTCATTATCCTAATAAGCTCTGACCTTACAAATTAGCAGTCAGATTAAGGAAAAGCCGAGGATTAACTCTTTTGGGGAAGAGAGCATGGAGAAGTGATTATAGCTAAACAAAGGGATGGGAGAGATTCGGGAACACCTTGATGGGTGTGCCTGGGGTAAGCCTAAACTCTGGGTAAAACCGGGACAAGCTACTTGTGGCAAGGAGGGAAAGTGCAAAGTAATGTCATCCTACAGCCTCCCATCATCTTTTTCCCAAGAATTGTTTTAGCTATCCGTGGGCGTTTATTGCTCCATATAAATTTCAGGATTGCTTGCTCCGTTTCTCTGAAGAATGACATGGGTATCCTTATAGGGATCGCGTTAAATCTGTATAATGCTTTGGGGAGTATTGCCATTTTGACAATGTTTATTCTCCCTATCCATGAGCAGGGGATATGTTTCCATTTCCTCATGTCCTCTTTTATTTGATGGAGTAGCGTTTTATAGTTTTCTTTGTAGAAGTCCTTTACTTCTTCAGTTAAGCTGATTCCAAGGTATTTGATTTTCTGCGGCACGATTGTGAACGGGATTGCTTTTTTTATGTCCCTTTCCTCTGTCTCATTGTTTGCATATAGGAAGGCCATGGATTTTTGGGTATTGATTTTATAGCCTGTGACTTTACTGTACAGGCCAATTATTTCTAAGAGTTTCTTACTAGAGCTTTTAGGCTTCTTTAGGTATAGTATCATATCATCTGCGAATAGTGAGAGCTTGATTTCTTCCTTTCAATCTGAATCCCCTCAATATTTTTTCTTGCCTGATGGCTATTGCTAATACTTCCAGTACTATCTTAAAGAGAAGTGGTGAGAGCAGGCATCCTTGCCTAGTCCCCGATCTTAGAGGAAAGGCCCTTCGTTTTTCTCCATTGATGATAATGCTTGCCCTAGGTTTGTGGTAGATGGCTTTGACTATCTTGAGGAAAGTTCCTCCAAAACCCATTTTGGTGAGAGTTTTTATCATGAATGGGTGTTGGATCTTATCAAATGCTTTCTCTGCATCTATTGATATGATCATATGTTTTTTATCTTTACTTTTGTTGATATGATGGATTATGTTGATTGATTTCCGAATGTTGAACCATCCTTGCATCCCCAGGAAGAATCCCACTTGGTCATGGTGTATGCTCTTTTTGATGAGTTGTTGGATTCTATTTGCTAGTATTTTGTTGAGGATCTTCGCATCGGTATTCATCAAGGATAGTGGTCTATAGTTTTCTTTGTTAGTGGTGTCTTTGTTTGTTTTTGGTATTAGGGAGATATGTGCCTCGTAGAAACTGTTCAGAAGGGTTCCTGTCTTTTCATTTTCATGGAAAAGCTTGAGGAGAACTGGCAAGAAGTCCTCTTTAAATGTTTGGAAGAATTCACCAGTGAATCCGTCTGGACCTGGGCATTTGTTTTTGGGGAGACTTTTGATTACAGTTTCTATTTCCTTGATATTTATGGGCCTATTCAGGTATTTCAAGTCTTTTTGGTTCAGTCTTGGGAGATTGTAGGAATCAAGGAATTCGTCTATTTCTTTTAGGTTCTCCTGTTTCGTGGCATACAGACTTTCAAAGTAGTCTCTGATGATTTTTTGAATCTCCTTGGTTTCTGTTGTGATGTCCCCCTTTTCATTTCTGATTCCGTTTAATAGGGTTTTCTCTCTTTCTTTCATTGTGTGTCTTGCTAGCGGTTTATCAATCTTATTTATTTTCTCAAAGAACCAGCTCTTTGTCTCATTGATCTTTCGGATTGTTTTTCGGGTTTCCATATTGTTAATTTCTGCTCTAAGTTTTATTATTTCTTTCCTTCGATCTGGTTTGTGTTCCTTTTGCTGGTCCTCTTCTAAGATCTTAAGCTGTGAAGTCAAGCTATCTATATAGGCCCTTTCTTCCTTTCTGAGGAAAGTTTGCAGAGCTATAAATTTTCCCCTTATCACAGCTTTAGCTGCGTCCCATAGGTTCTGGTAGCTTGTGTCTTCATTCTCATTTGTTTCAAGGTATTTTTTGATTTCTTCCTTGATTTCCTTCGTGAACCAATCATTGTTCAATATTGAGTTGTTTAATTTCCAAGTGTTTGATTTGGTTCTCCATGTCTGTGCGTGATTAATTTCCATCTTCAGTGCATCATGGTCTGAGAAGATAGTTGATATAATTTCTATCTTCCCGATTCTATTAAGGTATAATTTGTGACCCAGAACATGGTCTATTTTGGAAAATGATCCATGTGCGCTGGAAAAGAATGTGTAGTTTCTTTTGGGGGTATATAGCCCTGTATAGGTCTATTAGCCCTGAATCTTCTATTTCTTCCTTCAGAGCCATTGTTTCCTTGCTGAGTGTTGTTCTTGTCGATCTATCCAGAGGTGATAAAGCAGTGTTGAAGTCTCCTACTACTATCTTGTTGCTAGTTATGTCCTCCTTGAATTCTGTTAGGAGATCTTTTAAGTATTTAGCTGGTCGTTCATTAGGTGTATATACGTTTAATAGTGTGATTTCTTCCTGTTGTACATATCCTTTGATGAATAGGAAATGACCTTCGCTGTCCCTTCTAATCTTTTTCAGCCTGAAATCTATGTTGTTGGATACTAGTATGACTATCCCTGCTTTTTTGAGGGAGCTGTTTGCTTGCAGGATTGTTTTCCATCCTTTGATTTTGAGTCTGTGTTTGTTCTGACTATTCAGATGTGTTTCTTGTAGGCAGCAGAAAGTTGGGTTTAGTTTCCGAATCCATTTTGCCACTCTGTGCCTATTGATTGGTGCATATAGACCGTTAACATTAAGAGAGATTATTGTCATGGGATTTTGCGCCATTTTTCTGTAGGGTTTGTTGTTCTTATAGGTCTTTTTCCTTGTCTTATAGTAGCCCTTCGAGTCCTTCTTTTAAATTTGGTCTTGAGTCTATGAAGTTCCTGAGCTGTTGTTTCTCTGTGAAATAGTGTATGGTTCCTTCAAGTTTAATTGAGAGTTTAGCCTGGTAAAGTATTCTTGGTGAGGTATTCATTTCATTGAGTTTTTTCACTATATCTCACCATTGTCTTCGGGCTTGGAGGGTTTCTTCTGATAGGTCTGCTGTGAATCTAAGGGGTGCTCCTTTGTATATGATCTCCTTCTTTGATCTTGCTGCTTGCAGTATTGTGTCTCTATCCATAGCATCCATCATTCTGACTATGATATGCCTTGGGGATTTTTTATTTGGGTCCCTTTTATCTGGTACCCTTCGGACTCCTTGGATCTGGATGTCCATATTTTCTAGCTCTGGGAATTTCTTAGCAGTGATGTCTTTGTTTTTTTCATTAAGGTTGGTCCCCTGTGGTTCTGGTACTCTAGTGATTCTTATGTTGTTTCTCTTGAGGTCATCCCCTAGGACTCCAATTCGCTCTAGAGCCATTTTGAGGTCTTTTTCCATTATTTGTTGTTGCCTATATGCTTTCTACATCTCGTCTTCAAGATCTCTGATTCTTTCTTCGGCAGCAGTCATTCTACTGTTAAGGGCTCCTACTGAGTTTTTTATTTCATCTACCAATTCTTTTAATTGTGTCACTTCTGTTCGTAGCTTTGAAATTTCTGCTCTCATTTCTTCCTGGATTATCTTCGTGGATCGTTCCAATGCTGCATCCATATCCTACCTTAATTTATTGGATGTTCGCTCCATAGTTGCTTTCAGTTCTTCAACCATCTTCACGATTTTCTCTCTGAATTCTTTATCAGAGAGGAGACTATATTTCTGGGGAGTCATTGCTGGGGTTGCAGAGATCCTCCCTTCCATTTCTGCTGGTGGTGGGGATTTCCGCTGTTTCTTCATGTTGATATGGGTTTTACTATTAGGCGCTCTCCTTAGCTTGAGAGGGGTCTCAAGAGAAAGCGTGGGGCTATGATCTTTTTACAAAGGACTCTGTGTGCAGCTCGATGAGTTCATTAACAGTCTTTATGAAATGAGGATAGGCTAGGTCAGTTGACTATTAACATATAGTGACTAAGATGACCAGGGTATTTTTCAGAGGGATAGATTCTATCGATTAAGGCCAGAGCACAAAGCATTGAGTGGAAAAAATATCTTCGTCAGCATGAGCGGCTGCTGCTCCAGAAGGAGGCCACGCCCCCTACGTGTGGACACGCCCCTTACAACCTGATAGAGATGGGAGGGGTCAGGCCCGCCACAGGGAGACTCAGAGGCGCGAGAGGGAAGGACAGGACGGGATCTGGGGTCTCTGGGGCCCCAGGCCGTGGCCGAGGGGGGATCCGAGAGCTCTTCCACAGGGGGCTGGGTCCGAGAGGGAGAGTCAAGAAATTAAACTCTTTACAAAACATATTTACTTAATATTAATGTAGTTGAGAGAAGAGGAATAAGAAAGAGAACATCTAAAAACCCAAAAATAAAAAGATATGTCAATAATTCTATTGTATATGACTCTATATAAAAGACTCAAAATTTGCAAGGTATTGCATAGCAGAATAAAACACCAATGCTCTCTGTAGGAACACATTTTAGATTCAAAGATAAAAAGATTTAAACAAAAGAATATAAACAGATGCAAATTGCATTCTAAATTTCATAAGGAGTAGCTATATAACAAAAGACAAAAAATATTTCAAAGTAAAAACATGTTACTAGAGATTAAAAAAGACTCATTTCATAAGTAGAAAAAGGTCAACCTGCCAGGAAGTTTAAAAAATAATAAAGTCATAAACTTATAAACCTGAACACTAAAGTAGATGAAGTAAAATAGCATAGAGATGGGAAAAAACAATCAAGAACTGTTTGCATACTTAACTATATCACTTTCAACAATGGATATGGAAAAACAGGCATATTATCAAAAAAGAAAACGAAAATGCAGCTAAGCAAACTCCATCCCACAAAAACAAAATATAAATTACTTTAAAGGATACAAAAGATACAAGTCAGGATATAATAGGACATAAGGCAAAGGATATTTTTGAAAATCAATGACAAAAATTCATAGAAAGATGTAAAATTATATAAAAACAAAATACAGTTTAAAAACTAGGAGATAAAGGATGGAGTTTGGAGTAATATTACAGCAAATAAGTACTTGTTCTGAATCAGGCAATCCAGATTTGATTTCTGGCATACCATAAGGTCCCCTGAGTATTGCCCATCGTGACCACAAAAATCAAAAGTATGCTGGGAGGGTTACTCTGTATATAAAAGCAGTGTGGACAATATTGATGCTCAAATTCTGACTGATAGTAAGCACAGGGCGTGAAATTACAGATAGGATTATAAAGAGAAAAGTGTACTGCTTAATTCTACAATGATTAGTTATTACTAGGGGAACTTCCAGAGTCAGGGTCCTGTTCAAAGTGTCTACTGTTGACCATTTGGGGGGGAAGATGACTTAATAGTTTTTGATTATTTAACGCAAGAATAAGATACAACACAAGTTCAGTTTCTCTTTTGCAGAATCAAGTGTCATTTATATGGCTTAAATGATTTTGTTTTCTTAGAGATTTTTCAAATCTATTTTGCTTTTAATTTTAAGAACACCTTGAGCTAAATGAAGGTAAATGAGCATTTGGGCCACGAGCTCGTACGTGCGCGCACACACACACACACACACACACACACACACACACACAACACACATACCAGCAGATTAACTGCCAACACCGGATGATAAGAAAGCTTCCTCCTTCACATAAGTCCATCATGATGTAATTTCATGGAAGGGACCAGTGAACCAAGGCCTATGTAAATGAAGTATCATGTTTTCCTGAAGGCAAACTCAGCATAGTTGGAGGCTGCAGACTGCACTGTGTGATTGACTCAGTTCGTGGTTGAAATAGACAACAAGCCTCATGGAGGAGCTAGAGGGTAACGAACTGAGTGTGTTGAGTATGTCAGAGCCCTCAGAAATACCCTGTATACCCAATTGTCAGAGACCTCTTCTCCTTTAATCTTGGAAGAAGTTGGGCTTAAATGATGTATCAGGAAAGCTGCAATCCTTAGTTTTAGTCCAGCTGTTTTGGAGCTATAGGCCCAAGAAGCACCTCACCTAAGGCCTCAAGCGAGATTGAAGGGAAGGGAAAAGACAAAGATTCTAAAGTAAAGACTGTGTAGAATGTGAAATTATTGACCAAATTCTGGCTGCAAATTTCTATCTTTCCAAAAACTGAGTGGCCCAGGGCACTAGCATAGCTCTGGCACCAGTCTCCAATTTCCCCAATCCAATACCTGCCAAGATATGAATAAGACAAGGATAGTAATTCTTGAAACTGTAGTTTCACATGGTACTAGAGATTGTAGACAAGACAACTAAGCTCTGGAAAGATTTAGAAAACATTTAGGTGGGAAAGCAATGGATCCCAATTTTTGTGAAGATATCATGATCTTATATACAGAAATCCCTTGATCTTTGCAGAAGGATAGCCCCCCACCCCGACATTTCCCCTGAATACTATAAATGCTTTATAATTAATTGACAACTTCAGTAAGTGAGGAGTATGAAATCAATATATTTAGTGTGTCTCTATACATGTGCACAAAACTAGAATTAAAAAAATGTTGTTAGTTTAAATATATTTACTTAATTACTCCAAAAATAATTATGTCAAAATTATTAGGAATTAACAGAAGATCAGCAAAACATACTACAGAATTTACAAACCAATGGTGAAAGAAATTAGAGAGAGTTCCCTGCGCTGCGCGGACCTGAGAAACTGTCCCCCAAGGCGGCTTCCTGCCGGCTTGGGCTTCTCTGCATCCTCTTCCACCTTGCCACGGCGGCCAATCCAGACCAGCCCCATCTCCTGCGTCTTGAACAGGTGAGGACCGACCAGGAAACGCTTCCCTACGCTGCCCGGGCCTGCAAAAAACTGCAACCCCACAAGGAAGATTCTGGGGGCATGGCCTGTATTTCAGTGGGCGTGGTCTCAAAGTGGGCGTGGCCTTCTGTCAGAGTGGCCAACGCTAACGCGGCCGCAGATATTATCTCCACAGATATTATCTCTGACCTGAGCACGATAGGTATTGTCTATTTCTTTGAAAATTACTTTAATCATCTCAATCACCTATGCAAAATACCCATTAGCTTAGTCTAACTTTATACAACCTATCACTGAATAAGGGAAGCTTAGCACAAATAGAAACCCTCCTTCCCACAACAAGAGGGAACAGGAATAAAGAACCACAAAGCTCAGACTCTACACTTCCATATCAAGATGAAGAAGCAGCGAAAATCCCCTCCACCAAGAGAAGGAAATGAAAAGATTCCAGAAACATCATCAGGGGCTACTCACATCTACGACCTCTCAGATAAACAATTCAGAGAGGAAATCTGAAGGAGAGTAGACCTATTACAAACAACCATGGAACAGACGTCCAATAAGTTACGGGAGGAGATGAATGAAGCACTGCAACGGTCTACCAAGAAAATGCAGGAAGAAATGAGAGCAGAAATTTCAAACCTACGAACGGAAGTCACACAAATAAAGGAATCAGTAGATGAACTAAAAATCTCATTAGATGGCCTCAACAGTAGAATGACTACAGCAGAAGACAGAATCAGCGACCTAGAAGATGAGCTACAGAAAGCTTATAGACAACAACAAATCATGGCCAAAGACGTCAATATGGCTATAGAACGAATCAGAGCCCTGGGGGATGACTTCAAGAGGAACAATATTAGAATCATTGGAGTACCAGAACCACAGGGAAGTAACCCCAATGAAAAAAACACAGTCAAAGACATCATTGCTAAGAAATTCCCAGAGCTGGAGAAGGCAGGCATCCAGATATAAGGAGTCCAAAGAGTACCAGCAAAAAGAGACCCAAATAAAAAGACTCCAATGCATATCATAGTCAGAATGACGGATGCTATGGATAGAGACACAATTCTGCAAGCAGCAAGGTCAAAGAAGGAAATCACATACAAAGGAGCACCCCTGAGATTTACAGCAGACCTGTCAGAGGAAACCCTCCGAGCCCGAAGACAATGGTGGGACATAGTGAAAAAACTCAACGAAATGAATGCCTCACCAAGAATACTTTATCCGGCTAAACTCTCACTCAAACTCGAAGGAACCATACACTACTGCTCGGACAAACAACAGCTCAGGAACTTCATAGACTCAAAACTAAACTTGAAAGAAGGTCTAAAGGGGTTACTGTGAGACAAGTAGGAGCCCCATAAGAACAACAAATCCCACAGAAAGATGACACAAAATCACAATAAAATCTCTCAAAGTCAACGGCCTAAATGCACCTATCAAGAAACACAGAGTGGAAAAATGGATCTGGAAATTAAACCCAACATTCTGTTGCCTGCAAGAAACTCACCTGAACAAACAGAGTAAACATAGACTCAAAGTCAAAGGATGGAAAACAATCCTGCACGCAAACAACCCCCTTAAAAAAAGCTGGAGTGGCCATCCTGATATCCGACAACATAGATTTCAGGTTGAAAAGATTAAAATGGACAGCAAAGGTCATTTTCTGTTTATCAAGAGATATGTACAACAGGAAGAAATCACACTCTTAAGCATATATGCAGCTAATGAGCAACCAGCTAAATATTTAAAACAACTCCTAACAGACTTCAAAGAGAATATCACTAACAGCACAATAGTAGTCGGACACTTCAATACGGCCTTATTGCCTCTAGATAGATCGACAAGAACAAAACTCAACAAGGAAACACTGACTGAAAGAAGAAATGGAAGAGAGAGGCCTAATAGACCTATACAGGGCCTTACACCCCAAAAAAAAGAATACACATTCTTTTCCAGTGCACACGGAACATTTTCTAGAATAGACCATGTACTGGGCCCCAGAACATACCTCAATAGAATCGGAAAAATAGAAATTGTATCAACCATCTTTTCAGACCACGATGTGCTGAAGATAGAAGCTAACCACTCACCAACATGGAGAATCAAATCAAACACTTGGAAATTAAACAATTCAATGTTGAACAATGAGTGGGTCAGGAAGGAAATCAAGGAAGAAATCAAAAAATACTTAGAAACAAATGAGAATGAAGACACGAGCTGCCAAAACCTATGGGACGCAGATAAAGCCGTGATAAGGGGAAAATTTATAGCTCTACAAGCATTCCTCAGGAAGGAAGAAAGGACCCACATAGACAGCTTGACTTCACGATTCAAGACCTTAGAAAAGGACCAGAAAAAGGAACCCAAACCAGATCGAAGAAAACAAATAATAAAAATTAGAGAAGAAATTAATGACATGGAAACCAAAAAGACAATCCGAAAGATCAATGAAACAAAGAGCTGGTTCTTCGAGAAAATAAATAAGATCGATAAACCGCTAGCAAGACTCACAAAGAAAGAAAGAGAGAGAACCCTAATAAATCGAATCAGAAATGAAAAGGGGGACATCATAACAGAAACCAATGAGATTCAAAAGACCATTAGAGACTACTTCGAAAGTCTATATGCCACAAAACAGGAGAACCTAAAAGAAATGGATGGATTCCTCGATTCCTACAATCTCCCAAGACTGAAAAAAGAAGGCTTGGAATACCTGAATAGACCCATCAATGTTAAGGAAATTGAAACTGTAATCAAAAACCTCCCCAAAAACAAAAGCCCAGGCCCAGATGGTTTCACTGGCGAATTCTTCCAAACATTTAAAGAAGACCTGTTGCCTGTTTTCCTCACACTTTTCCAGGAAATTGAAAAAACAGAAACTCTCCCAAACAGTTTCTATGAAGCACACATCTCCCTAATACCAAAAGCAAATAAAGACACCACTAAGAAAGAAAATTACAGACCAATATCCCTGATGAACATCGATGCGAAGATCCTCAACAATATACTAGCAAATAGGATCCAACAACTCATCAAAAAGATCATACATCACGACCAAGTGGGATTCATCCCCGGGATGCAAGGATGGTTTAACATTCGGAAATCAATCAACATAATCCACCATATCAACAAAAGTAAAGATAAAAACCATATGATCATATCAATAGATGCAGAGAAAGCATTTGACAAGATCCAACATCCTTTCATGATGAAAACCCTCGCCAAAATGGGGTTTGGAGGATCTTTCCTCAAGATAGTCGAAGCCATCTATCACAAGCCTACGGCAAGCATTATCCTCAACGGGGAAAAACTAAGGGCCTATCCTCTGAGATCAGGCACAAGACAAGGATGCCCACTCTCACCACTCCTCTTCAATAGAGTACTAGAAGTACTTGCGATAGTTATTAGACAAGAAAAAGAGATTAAGGGCATCCAGATAGGAAAGGAAGAAATCAAACTCTCACTATTTGCAGACGATATGATACTATATCTAGAGAAGCCTAAAGCCTCTACTAAGAAACTCTTAGAAACAATAGGCTTATACAGTAAAGTTGCAGGCTACAAAATCAATACCCAAAAATCCATGGCCTTCATATATGCAAACAGTGAGGCAGAGGAAAGGGACATGAAAAAAGCAATCCCATTCACAATCGTGCCCCAGAAAATCAAGTACCTCGGAATCAGCTTAACCAAGGAAGTAAAAGACCTCTACAAAGAAAACTACAAAATGCTACTCCATGAAATCAAAGAGGACCTGAGGAAATGGAAACATATACCCTGCTCGTGGATAGGGAGAACAAATGTTGTCAAAATGGCAATACTCCCCAAAGCATTATACAGATTCAACGCGATACCTAAAAGGATATCCATGACATTCCTCAAAGTAATGGACCGAGCAATCCTAAAATTCATATGGAACAACAAACGTCCAGGGATAGCTAAAACAATTCTTGGGAAAAAGATGATGGGAGGCATCACCCTCCCCAACCTCAAACTTTACTACAAAGCAGTAACAATTAAAACAGCATGGTACTGGAACAAAGGCAGATATGTAGACCAATGGAACAGGGTGGAATATCCCTACACACAACCCCAAATGTATGATCATCTAATCTTTGATAAGGGAGCAAGAGATGTGAAGTGGAGCAAGGAAAGTCTCTTTAACAAATGGTGCTGGCAATACTGGACAACCCCATGCAAAAAAATGGGCTTAGACCTTGACCTGACACCATGCACAAAAGTCAAATCAAAATGGATTAAAGACCTCAACATCAGACCACAAACCATAAGGTACATTGAAGACAAGGTCGGCAAAACCCTACACGATATTGAAGATAAAGGTATCTTCAAAGGTGCCATGGAACTAAGCAGTCTAGTAAAAACAGAGATCAACAAATGGGACTACGTTAAACTAAAAAGCTTCTGCACCGCAAAAGATACAGTGACCAGAATCCAAAGACTATCCACAGAATGGGAAAGGATATTTACACAATACCCATCAGATAAGGGGTTAATATCAATTATATATAGAGCACTGGTTGAACTCTACAAGAAGAAAACATCCAACCCCATCAAAAAATGGGGAGAAGAAATGAACAGAAACTTTACCAAGGAAGAAATACGAATGGCCAAAAGGCACATGGAAAAGTGCTCTACATCACTAATCATCAGAGTGATGCAGATCAAAACAACCATGAGATACCACCTCACACCACAGAGAATAGCACACATCCAAAAGAACAAAAGCAACCACTGTTGGAGAGGATGTGGGGAGAAAGGGACCCTTCTACACTGCTGGTGGGAATGCCGACTGGTTCGGCCCTTCTGGAAAACAATGTGGACGATTATCAAAAAATTAGATATTGAGCTCCCATTTGACCCAGCAATACAGCTGCTGGGAATATATCCCAGAGTGGCAAAAAAGTATAATCGAAATGACATCTGCACATGTATGTTCATCGCAGCACTGTTTACAATAGCCAGAATCTGGAAAAAACCCAAATGCCCTAGAACAGATGACTGGTTGAGGAAACTTTGGTACATATATACAATGGAATACTATGCAGCTGTTAGAAAAAAGGAGGTCAGGAATTTTGTATTTAAGTGGATCGGCATGAAAAGTTTCATGCTGAGTGAAATGAGTCAGAAAGAGAGAGACAGACATAGAAATATTGCACACATCTATGGTATATAGAATAACAGAGTGGGAGACTAACACCCAAGAATTGTAGAAATAAGTACCAGGAGGTTGACTCCATGGCTTGGAGGCTGGCCTCACATTCTGGGGAAAGGGTAACTCAGAGAAGGGATCACCAACTTTAATTCAGCGGAAGGCCATGTGGAGGAAGGGAATTGCGGGCTGAATGAGGGTTAGAGACTGAGCACAGTGGCCACTCAACACCTTTATTGCAAAACACAACAGCTACTTTGAGAGAGTGAACAGAAGGGAATGCCCTGCCATGGTGGCAGGGTGGGGTGGGGGGAGATGGGATTGGGGAGGGTGGTTGGGATGCTGGGTTTACTGGTGGTGGAGAATGGGCACTGGTGAAGGGATGGGTTCCCGAACTTTGTATGAAGGAAGCATAAGCACAAAAGTATATACATCTGTAACTGTACCCTCACGGTGATTCACTAATTAAAAATAAATAAATTTAAATTAAAAAAAGAAATTAGAGAGAAATGAATGGAAATGAATCACTTGCTCAATTCAGATAATATTGTTAAGATGACAATTCTGGACAAAGTGATCTACAGATTAATTTAAATCCAAGTAACATTTCAAGCTAAATTGTTTTATATTAATAACTCAGATTAAAATTCATGCAAAAACTTAATGGACCTTAAAAGAACCTTATAAAAATATTTTAACATATGAACCAACATGGAAGACTCATACAACCTGATTTCAAACATAAAATGTTACAGTAATCAAGATATTTAGCATAAGAATAAGCTTCATGATAAATAATCGATTAAATCAAATTGAGCATAATTTTCTACAAGGCCAAGACTATTCATTGATTAACACATGGTACAGAAACAAAGTGAAAATAAAGTGCCTTCATTTTTGGTGGGTGCAGGTGATGCTGTTCTTGTCCTCAACCAGTCAAGATTTAAAGTAAAGTACTAGAGACCAAATGGCCAAATTCAGAAAGTATTTTATTTAAGTGACAACTGTAGAAGGGGAAATAATGTAGAAAAGCTCCAAAATTATGGCAGGGATTCTTCTGAAAGATTCAGTCAAAGGCAAAAACCTTTCCCTTTTTCTACTTAACAAAAATGGTGAGTGGGAATAAACATTTATTAACTCTAAAGTAGGTGGGCAAGTTAAAAAGGAGTAAGATATAAGATGAATATTTTTTGTTATATGGTCATCAAGTTGGGCTGGAGTGATAGCACAGTGGGTAGGGCGTTTGCCTTGCACAAGGCTGACCCAGGTTCAATTCCTCCGTCCCTCTCAGAGAGCCCAGCATGCTACGGAGAGTATCCCACCCGCACAGCAGAGCCTGGCAAGCTACCCGTGGTGTATTCAATATGCCAAAAACAGTAACAAATCTCACCTGGAGATGTTACTGGTGCTCTCTCGAGCAAATTGATGAACAATGGGATGACAGTGATGACAGTGACGGTCATCAAGTTTATCAGGCAGAGTCTAGGTTATTAGACCCACACTAGGGGATCTCATAGCAACAATTCCTTTCTTTGGGGTCTTATTCCTAATCCTGCCTGTTCTTCTGTCTCTATCATTCCTATTTCACATTGTGAATAAAAATGTATTGTAGGTCTAAATATAGAATGCAAAACTACAAAATGATTATCATAAAACACTTGAATACATTTTTATGGCCGAAATACTGGAAAGTATTTTTTAGATATGACCCAAAATGTATAAAATGACAAATTAAAAATATATGAGTTGATTTCATCAAATTTTAAAGTGATTTGGTTCAAAGGATATTCTACTGGAATTGAAAAAAAATCTAAAGAATTGGAGAAAAAATATATATATTTCATACCTAATAAAGATTCTTGTATCCAAATTTTATAAAGAAAAGACAACCTTTTAAAAATATGAGCAAAATATCAGATCAAGCATTTTTTTAAAAAGGATAACAAAATTGCCAATTAGCACATGGAAATAAATGCAATATCATTAGCTATTAGAGAAATGCAAATCAACACCACATTTCACTCTAACTAGGATGTGCAGAGTATATATTTATATGGAAAAACTGAAATTGGATTCCACATACCCTTCGAGTGAGAATGGAAAAAGCAGCTACGTTAGAAAATGATTTGGCAGCTCCTCAAAGATCAAACATAAAGTTACCATATAACTTTATTTTTTGACTCAGATACAACTTCAGAAAAATGTAAACACATAAACTCATATAAAATGGTTCAGAGATACATTATATACCATGGTTCAAATCGAGAAAATAAATAGCCAACAACAGAGGAATGGAAAAAATAGATGTGTATTATTTAGCCATAAAACCTTGCAAGCTACTTAGATGAAGCTGGGAGAAGAGAGGTGGCAGCCGTGAAAAGGGAATCTACCATTTGTCTCTCCACTCACCTGTGTCACTTGGGGAAGTTCTATGGAAGTTTAGGACAGATTAAAATCTATTTTGTGAACCTGATTGGTACAGACCTTTTGTCACCGTCTCCAAGAGAAGTCATTAAATTACAACTGAATCTTATTTTTTTTTGAGGAGTGGGGGTTGTTGTCATACCCAGTGGTACTCAGGACTTACTCCTGACTGTGCACTAAGCACTCAGTCCTGAAAGGCAGCAGGTACCATATAGGATGCCCAGGATTTAACAGGGGTTACCTGCACAAGGCAAGCCTTGGATTTACTGTCCTATCACTCTGTCTCACTATCACGAGATTGTTAAGGGAACCGTGTAACTTATTCTGAAGCAAGAAATTGCTCTCTGCAGCAAAGAAAAGTCAATCTAAATTTCTAATTTCTGTTTAGGTTTTCCCAGTCTGTTTTCTTCCCTCACAGAAAAAAAATTCACAAAGGAGATCAAAACTGAAGTAATACTTGAGAAATAAGGGGAGAGGGAGAGAGTTTCTCATTCAAGAGAAAGAGCACAGTGGAGACAGTCGAATCCCTGTAGAGAATCCCTGAGGTGGATACTATAAAACGAAAGAGAGTTGATGCCTCAGGAAGAAAGGTGGGTCACTTTCCAATTAAAGAAACTTGTGCATTTTCCTCTATCAAATTAGTTTACACAGTTTTCCCAAACTTTGTCTCTGAAAGTCTGCGGCTAGGAGAAAAATAGAAAGGTAGGAAGATCTGTTGGCAAAGAGACCATGTAAAAACTCTTTTTTTTTTAATTGAATCACCATGTGGAAAGTTACAAAGCTTTCAGGCTTAAGTCTCAGTTACACAATGCTCAAACACCCATCCCTTCACCGATGCACCACCAAGAACCACAGTAAACCTCCCTCCAACACCTCCACCCCCCTAACCCCCACCCTGCCTGTGTAACTGATAAATTTCACTGTACTTTCTCTTTACTTTGATTACATTCAATATTTCAACAAAAAACTCAATATTATTGTTTGGAGTTCCCCACCCCCCACAAAATCAGACCTGCTGGAAAGGAAGCATTTGATAATTTGTTTTCCATTCCTGAGAATGAAGAGATATGAGGTCGTGGACGATTTTCAAAAAATTAGAAATTGAGCTCCCATTTGACCCAGCAATACCACTCCTGGGAATATATCCCAGAGAGACAAAAAGGTATAGTAGAAATGACATTTGCATTTCTATGTTCATTGCAGCACTGTTTACAATAGCCACAATCTGGAAAAAAACGGACTGCCCAAAAACAGATGACTGGTTAAAGAAACTTTGGTACATCTACACAGTGGAATACTATGCAGCTGTTCGAAAAGACCATGTAAAATCTCTTGATGGTCTCCTTCCTTTGTTCTTTTTAGTCTGTCCTTTGTTCCAGCAGTGTAGCCTCTGGGCCTGGAATTCTGCTTATTAAAGCCTTTTATCTCTCCTTGGATGGATCCTGCATTTCAAAAGTTTTCAAGCCTTGAAAAATTGGTTTGGGTACCAGAAAGTGTGTTGTAAGTGTTGTTTTTTTTTTCCAAGTGTCCACTCCTCTCTGCCTCCAATAATAAAAAAAAATTTAAATATTAATGCCTAACAAACATCATTTAGTGTAGTAGCTCAGAGAACAAATGTCTATCACAAAAAACCTGAATATTATTTGATTAAAGTTCAATTAAGTGGCTGGAGCAATAGCAAAGCGGGTAGAGCTTTTGCCTTGTACGTGGCCAACCCAGGTTCAATTCCCAGCATCCCATATGGTCTCCTGAGCAGCGCCAGGTGTAACTCCTGAGTGCAGAGCCAGGAGTAACGCCTGTGCATTGCCAGGTGTGACCCAAAAAGAAAAAAAAAAAGTTCGATTCAATGTGTAAAACAACAAATACCTAGAAAGTAAGTTATTGGCTGCCTAAAAGTTGGGGATAAGAGAATAATAATAGCTAAAGAATAAATAACATTTTGGGGGATGGTTCTAAAATGTGCTGAAATTCATTATAATATGATTACATAATGATGGCGATCAGAAAAATTATTGAGGGATCAGAAGAGAGCTAAAAGGGCTGGAGCATACATTGCATGCAGCAGTCCCCCTATGGTCCTTAAGCAGTTTGCAGCAGCCCCTGAACACACAGCGATGAGTACCCACTGAGCATGGCTGTATCACGATCACGATCACAAAATCCCGTTAATCACCGATTTCTTGGGCAGGCTCAGTAACCTCTCATTTTGTCCTTTCCCTGAGATCTTAGAAGTCTATCTTGACTTGGCCCTCCCAATGATGTCCACTGGGGCTCTTTCAGGGTCAGGGGAATGAGATCCAGCTGGTTACTGGATTTAGCATATGAGTATACCATGGAAAGCTTGCAAGGCTGTCCATGTGGGCAGGAAACTCAGAAGCTTGCCAGTTTCTCCCAGAGGGAGAAGTAGGCTACAAGATATCGAGAGAGCAGCCACGCACTTCTAAGAGCTTGCTTTTAAGTCTCTCTGGATGTTGGCCGTTGATGGGATTACACACCTGGGCTCCTCTGCCGGTACATTCCTGAATAAGACCTGTCCGAACATGTGAAAAGGGTCCTCCAGCATGGCTGTAGCTAGGTTCCGGTGGTCTTCAGCTGCCAGGAGCTCTGCTCGGCATGGGGAGGGAAGCTGGAGCCCATCCCCTCCAAGGGGCTCCAGGGAAGACAGCCAGGCATGCCGGCAAGAGACTCTCTTGGCTGTATATGGTCCTAAAACCAAAACAAAGCTTAAAAGTACCATTGAACTGTACAACTATATGGTTGGATTAGATGTTTATAAATTATGTCTCATAAAGCTGATGCAGAATAATAGAAGATTTTTGATTTGGAAAAATTGTCTTTTTCTGAGAATTGTTACAGTATGCTCTGGCAAGAGAGAGCTTTCTCTGAACTTTGTCTTATTTAAGCATATTATTATTATTATAGTTATTATTAAGCATAAAAGTTAAGTTTTTAACTTTTGTTGACTGAAGATTGCACCTAGAACAAAGGGGTGGGGGAGTTTAAACAGCCCTCAGCACGCTTGATAAAAGAGGCAGGAGCAGAATTATTCTACATAAGAATATTTCTTCCCCACTGACTGATTGGCATGATCCTTGTCTGGGGAACTGTTTAGTATCTGGTTCGTAGCAGACTCTCTCTCTCTCTCTCTCTCTCTCTCTCTCTCTCTCCTTCTCTCTCTCTCTCTACCTTCCTCTCTCTCCTTCCCTCCCTCTCTCTCCCTCCCTCCCTTCCTCTCTCTCTCTCACTCTCTATTCTCTCTCTCTAATTCAAAAGCTTTGTTTTTCAGTTTGTTTCTTTGTTTTTTAACCTACTCATTCACTCATTTATTTCATTTCTTTATGTACTACATATGAATAAAATTATGTGCTTTCTAAATCCTTTGTGTGACTTACTTCACAATGTATAGTCTCTTATTCATGTATCAGTAATGATACTGAGAGGAACGGTAGGAATACAAATATCTCTTTGGACTCATAATTTTCTGGTGTTGTGACAAACATGAGTGGAATATCTAGACCTTACAAAAGTTAATTTATTATTTTGGGGGGTGCAGGTCTTTCTATGCTCAGGACTTAGTCCTGACTGTGAGCTCAGGGGACCATGTACTGTGCTGAGGATTAAACCTGGGTCGGGCATATGCAAGGCAAATGCCCTAACCACAGTACTCTCACACCAGGCCACTTTGCTTAATTTTTGAGAAAACACACACTGCTTTTAAAATTGTTTTTTGGGGGAGGAGCACACCTACCTGTGATCCGGACTTAATCTGGACTCCTGATCCAGGGATCAGTCCTGGCAGTGCTCAGGCAAGCAGAGATGCCAAGCAGAGATGAAACTAGGATCCTCCATGTGCAAGACGAGAACCTTAACCCTTTACTGTCTCTCTAGCTTCAGCTGCTTTACAAAATCGTTGCACCCATTTAGACTCCAGCTAACACTGTTCTAACATTTGCTGTTCTATACATCTTTATCAACACTTGTTGCTTACCATCATGATAATTGTCATTGTCATGACTGAGAGGATTGATCCCTATTCTTAAATACTCATTTTCTATAAATAATCATGATTATGTAGCATTGTAGCTCTGTAGTACTGCACCCCATTGTTCATCGATTTGCTTGAGCAGGCACCAGTCACCAGAAACGTCTCCATTGTGAGACTTGTTACTGTTTTTGGCATATTGCATATACCATGGGTAGCTTGCCAGGCTCTGCCATGCAGGCAGGATACTCTTGATAGCTTGCCAGGATCTCTGAGAGAGAAGGAGGAATCGAACCCGGCTCAGCCGCATGCAAGGCAAAAGCCCTATCCGCTGTGTTATTGCTCCAGTCCCATGATTTATGTAAGAACATTTATTGTAGAAAGATTTTGGTTTTGTTTTACTTACAAAATTGCTTGCCATCCCCTGTCTCCACTCTTGGGACAGGAACCACCACTAGCAATGCTCCGCCTGGTGGAAACACCTGGTAGTTTGGTGCTTGGCCCCATGGTGTAGGTTCATGCTTGTAGAGGATGAACTCTACATGTTACTGCATATTAAGTGTGTTCTTTACCACCTGATCTGTTTCTCTAGCTCTCTATATAGAGAATAAGCATTGAACTAGCAACCATACACTACTGGCAATATTATACTCACATGAATGAACACTCTCATATTTATTTTGATTAAAATAGTTTTCTCCATCAAATATTTAGTAAAAGGCAAATAATGTTTTGGATATATGAGTAATGCATTTCTACTCTATTTTTAATAAAATCTTTATTTTATACAGATGGATTTTATTCTCCTATTGCCTATTTATTTCAGAGTTGATGTTGTGTTGTTGCCTTCATTTTGACAATTCAGAATTGTAGCAAGTAGCTTTATTATTTCTCTCTAGTCATTTATAAATATACAAAGGATGCTTCCTTTAAAATTCTTTCTGTTGCTTTCAAAATTTAAAAATATGTAACTTAATAATGGAACAAGGTACTGTTATGTCTTAAGCAGTTTCTACTGAAAGCAGTACTTATTGTTATCTTCTTATTGATTTTAATCTTAGCAGTGAAATGATTCCAAGTCTTCTCAATTATAGTAAAAGCAATTAGATAATAGTTGGCTTAAAAGATATGGACATAATGTGAATATTCTTTTTGTCAATGCCTTGCCAATTTGTTATCAGATGACATAATATGTATAAGTACCATACGGATCACATAATCCTTTCTCTGTCAATTAAAAATATATGTATATAATTTTATATAAATTCTTTTTATATTATATATGCATATATATAGTTTTCTAACTACAAAAAGGAAGATTAAAGGTTGGCAGGTTAGATTCCCCTCAAGTGGCCACCTGAGCATCATCTGATTTCATTCTGAAATCTTCCAAACACCTCTGAGATGGCTTTGGTGGCCCTTGGCACAAAAGGGCCCAGGTAGCACCACATCCTCCAGTTGTGGCACCGAATGCTGGGCCAGTATGCAAGTATAACTGACTGTGGCCCTCAGCTTCCCTGAACACCACTTGAGGGTAGCACCAGGATCAAAGTCATGGCCTCATGTTCTCTGTACAGGAACGTTACTATTGAGCCATCTTATAATTCCCTCCTTTTGAGTTTGGTCTCTGCCCTTTGAGTTCTTTATAAGTTTTGGATATTAATCCCTTCTGAGGAAAATGATGAAAAAATATATTCACCCATTTGTAGAGTAGCTCTTTGTTGTAAGTCCCTTCTGCTTTTTGGTTTAATGTGACCCAACAAGACTGTTTATGCTTTCATGAGCCATTTAACTTGAGCTAGAAAAAACAGATGACTAAGGCCAGAGTGCAGTATGCCAACTATGATTGTTTTCATATATGCATTTATAATTCCTGGCTTTATATTCAATAATTTAATTCTAAAAGTAACCTAAGTGTAACACCTACAAAGAAATATTGAACAAAGCATGTGTCATTTGCAAAGACATTGGCACATTTGTGATGGGCATAGTACACTAACATCAAAGCATAAATATCAGTACTATTACAAACCACGTTATACCCCCAAAAGAATATTAAACACATATGTGTATATAATTGGATACAATTTATCTATAAAATGAAGTTGAATTCTATCACTTAAAGAAGCATGAATGTACCATGAGAACAGTATGATTTCAGACAAAGGAAGACAAGAAACACATGATTTCACTTAGTTGTGGTGCAAAGAGTAAACAAGCAAATGAGACTGACATACACATTAAGACTAGAAGATTAATTAATGGTTACCACATAAAAAGTGGTTAAAAGTATGTTAAATTGGGTAAAAGGGGTCAATTGATGATAGATAGAATTGGACTTATACTGGTGACACTAATTAACTAATTTTTAATGACACACTCAAAAGTTACATAACTTGTGTTAAGTTTGAGCGGGCACCAGTAACATTGCTCATTGAGAAACTTATTGTTACTGCTTTTGGCATATCCAATACACATGGGTAGCTTGCCAGGCTCTGCCCCTCTGGCTCCATACTCTTGGTAGCTTGCTGGGCTCTCCGAGAGGGGTGGAGGAATCGAACTTGGGTCGGCCACATGAAAGGTGAACGCCCAACCGCTGTGCTATCGCTCCAGCCCATAACTTGTGTTGAGTAACTGCAATAAAATTATTAAACCATTAAATAATGAAAAGAAAACCAATTTCAATACTTGTGTGTAAAATTAATATTTCATGGTGAGATAATACTGATTTAGTAGTGTTTTATGTTTTACTTGCTAGGATATTGTCTAGAGGTTACCCTGATGAACACAAGAACATAGAAGTTAGAAACTGTTAAAATGTAAAGCTTAAAATATTCTGATAGGAAATCATCAGAACTTCATATTTTTTTAAATAGCCTAATCATTTTTCTAAGCTGGTCTTCCTAAATAATACAATTGATCCTGTCTGTGAAATGTTTCAATATTAATTTATCAACCAGCCCTTTGGACCCTGCTGTGGAGCGAGCATGATGGAAGAGCCCAAGGAAGCGCCCTTGGACTCCAAACAGCCCACTGAACTAATTCCGGCATGGGACCAGAGACCCCACGGCGCGCTGAAACAGTGGGAACCGGGCATCCCCCAATTCTTTTAACCTCTCTCTCTCTCTCAACTCCTTCCTCCTGAGCACAGCGCAGGGTCCGCGGTTTTCCTGAGCGCATAATGGAAACGCTGAGCCAGCTGAAACAGGACGCGAGCGCACTTGCGGGAGACCCCAGGGGGCGGGGGCGGCGACCCCCGCCCACCGCAGATAGATACTTAAACCCACCTCCCCGACGTGTGCTTCCCTTTGGACCCTGCTGTGGAGCAAGCATGATGGAAGAGCCCAAGGAAGCGCCCTTGGGAACCGGGCATCCCCCAATTCTTTTAACTTCTCTCTCTCTCAACTCCTTCCTCCTGAGCACAGCGCAGGGTCCGCGGTTTTCCTGAGCGCAAAATGGAGACGCCGAGACTCTCTCTAGGTTTCTCCATCTTATGAGCACCATAAAAGGGTAAAAGTTTGTAGTGATGTTATTTCTAGTTGTACTTTCCCTGGACTTTATACAGAAACCCAAAACCGCGCGGCCGCAGCCGCGGCCATGCAACCTAATGTCATCTTAGCATCAGCAATATGTAATGGTTCCTTTTTAATGGGTCAGACTTTTGTGGGAGATCCTAACAAGAATAGTAAGTCTGCTGCTGAAATATTGAATGCAATCAAAGTGGTAGCCATCTCTCGAGACTGAACTAAGCTATATCCCCACGCTGGCTGAGAAGAAATTTTCTTCTTTCTCGGGAAGAAACGTGGCGTGTCGTCAACTACAGTATGATGTCCATTAAGCAAACAGACCTGGTGGCGTGGGAATGGGATATAAGGGGAAAAATTATGTACATGGAACAGTGGGATGCTGGTGGAATCTCGAGCCAGAGCCGGTACCAGCGCAAGACCTTCGGTTCCAGAAACTGCTTGCAGACACTCTACTAGTCTATCAACTAAGCCAGAGCCCCACGCCTGCTGATGACGGGAAATAACCATCCTTTTCGGTTTTTTTTCCCTTGTCAGGCAGCGTGGCGATTACTAAACAGGCGTGAACTCGGTGGCGCGGGGCAAGGGGGAAAAAGAAAAGTTAGGTAAAAAACAGCGGGACTTAATATCTCTATATTCTTAGCAGTGGAGAACTATAAAATGCCTCCTTGGCAATAGGACTGCTTTTCTTTTTTGGGGGAAACCCCAACAACGGTAGTGAGTTGTGTGTTGAAACATGGAATGTAATCGAGATAAGGCGTAAACGAAGTGAAACTTATCACGTACAAGGATGGTGACTGGGGAGGTGGGAGGGGGCGGCAAGTATACTGGGGGGGTTGTTGATGGAAGATGGGCACTGGTGAAGGGAAGGGTGTTTGAGAATTGTATAACCGACATAATCCTGAGAACTATGTAACCCTCCACATGGTGATTCAATAAAATTTTTAAAAAATATATTAATTTATCAACCAGTTTTTCCAGCCACCTACCAATCTTTTATCTAAAAATAATTGGTTCAATTAGTCACTATGATGCAGGTTAAATAAAACCTGCGTCATACTCATTCTTCAAATGAAACAAAATTTAATAATGGTTAAAATGTCTTGTTTGAGGGTTTTTTATTTCATATTTTAATTTCAAACTAGTTTTATTTTTGATGGTAAAATTGTATGAATTTATTGGTGACTAGGCAAGTGTGAATTTTTTTCCCCAAAGCCTATCTAGCTGAGAGAGTATGTATGAAGCTTAGAAAAAGTAATCCCTGTCCCAGATTGAACTTGAGCTTTCTTCAATTCATGATTTCAAATGGCTTACCATTGCTATTGATTTCTTTCTCTTCTGAGCTAGATAATCAAATCTCTTCATCCTGGCCCTTCAAAGCCTCTGTCTGCTGTTCATCATACTTCATTCTCTCCAATTGCTTTCTGTGTTTGAGAGACACCCTGCTTTTGCTTCCTTTACTTCCCGGTGTCACTTCAAAGTTTTGATTATCGTTCCCCTATGGGAAAATATCATACTAGTACAATTATTTGATTTTTAAAAAAAGGATTAACAGAGTAGTCCAAATACCACAACCCAACCATTACAGATGTCATCTAAACAAACTTGCTGCAAATGTTCTCTTTGACTTTTCTCCTTCAACTAATTATAATTGATGTACCTGTCCTCTCAGTACTTCAGGGTTCCTGAGAGGAAAGGTAATACGTGAGCTTTTTAACTAGAAAAACCCATATATTAATTTCCAGTTCTATTGTGTGACATTCAGATCTATTTGCAAAAGGATGATTTTCTGAAAAGGTAAGTTATGAGTAAAATGATGATCTAAAAATTGGGATCCTTAAAAGATATTCTTTCTGTTAATGAGAAATCTTAAATAAAACATATATGCTGTGTTGTGAGCATTGTGTAGATATTCACATATAAAAAGCATATTAAAATTAAGGGGAAAAAGAATATTATTTTTCACAAAGGGTACATAAGAAGAAAATTGTTACTGAAAAACAAAAATATTTTTCTTGACAGTTAGCTACAAGTTAAACAAAGATAGTAGGACAAAACTGATGGAGATTAGTATAAGCAACTTGAAAGGATATCTTCTTGATAGTGCAGAGATTTCCAATGAAACTTTTTTTCTAAAGGCAACTTAAAACAAATTGCTTCACTATGTTTTCCTCAATCTCCACATCCACAAATTTTTGATTTATTGTGATATCCATATGTTAAATGTCATATACAAACATATTGTTGTCAATGTACAACATACAAAGTTAAATAAAAAGGTGTTGCATGCATACATGTTAGGGGTGGCAGATCTCTGCCCGGGGGAGGCTCCGAGAGACAAAAGAACTAAACCAAGACAACTCTTTCTGCAAACTCAAGGGGTTTATTCAAGCCAGCTAGCTATATTGGGACCTTCAACTGTGCCTGAATAGTGCAGTCAAAGGCCCCAAACTCAAAAAGCAAGCTATTTTTATACCCTTTTGGGGGAGAAAAGGGAAAATCACACATATTGTAGCATCAATGGGAATCACACTTATTGAATCACTAGGTCACTTAATTTGCTTATCTCAACATTTGTTGACTGTTAACTGTTTCCCTTCAAATGTTTGCTTACAGTTCCTAGGGCAGTTCGTTGACCCATTTGGTGACAGTTTCCTGCGCAGTGGGAGGTCTCCAAAACATCTTTCAAAGTAGCCAAACAGTTACAAAGGCAGATTTAACCCTTAACCTGCCCTCCTCTTCATACATAGTGCTCCGTGAAAGTTCAATTAACAGGAATTTTCCTTTTAGTACCAGCAATGGAAAACAAATTATCAAATACTTCTTTTCCAGCAGGTCTGACTCTGGGGGGGAAACTCCAAACAATAATAGTGAGTTTTTTGTTTATATGTAATCAAAGTAAAGAGAAAGTAAAGTGAAATTTATCAGCTACACAGCGGGGTGGGGGGGCTTGGAGGCTGTAGGGGAGGGGGGAGAGATTTATTGTGGTTCTTGGTGGTGGAATATGTGCACTGGTGAAGGGATGGGTGTTCCAGCATTATGTAATTGAGACTTAAGCCTGAAAGCTTGGTAACTTTCCACATGGTGATCCGATTAAAAATATACATATATATATACATATATATAAATAATGCATTACTGTTCAAAGCAGATGTTTTATCATCCCATAAGCTATACCCAGGAAAGAGCGCTGCCAAATTATCATGTGGGCTACAAATTAAGAATTATTTTGATTTTTCCCACCCTTAGTTTCAAAAGAAATATCTTAAGCCTGTCAGAACAAATGAGAAAATGTGATTCTACTAGCTCCCTTGTCCCCTGAGAGTTGGTCTTTAAGGTGTGGTTCAAATATCTAATCAATGTGACAATTAGTATGATGAGGTTTCAGCCATCGTTTATAGCCAGAAATGACTGTATCGCTTATTAAATTTATGGCTTATTTTATGATTTCATCCTTTGTAATATTGTGGAAATTACTACTTCCTTAGTGACAAGGGCGATGCAGGAAGGCAAGTTTCTGTGTACTCAAGTGAGTTTTGCTTGTTTTGAAACTAGTCTTGTTTTTGTCTTTTGAGAATACAGACACTAAGTGAGTAGGCATCTTGTATAATTAAACTTAAACATATGAGGTAAACCTTGAAGTGAAATACTGTGTATCCACTTTCAATTTGTAAGCACAGTGTTTTGGCAATATTATAATGATATTTTTGCTGCCTTTACAGTAAGTTCAATTTTCTTTGGACTCTATTCTCAGAGGAAGCTTTGAAAAATCACCAAGTTTTCTTAAACATATCTATTCTTGAAAATATTATGTGTAGTTGCATATTTTAGCATCTATTTTAGAATTTTAGAAACAATCAGGTAATATTTAATAGAAGAAATAGATGTACTGATTAGATACTCTGATTAATTAAAGCATCACTCACAGTGCAAAATACATATTTGTTTATATATAAAAAAAACCAAGGCTCAAAAATTGCATGTTGGGGGCCGGAGCGATAGCACAGCGGGTAGGGCGTTTGCCTTGCACGCGGCCGACCCAGGTTCGATCCCCGGCATCCCATATGGTCCCCCAAGCACCGCCAGGAGTAATTCCTGAGTGCAAAGCCAGGAGTAACCCCTGAGCATCGCTGGGTGTGACCCAAAAAGCAAAAAAAAAAAAAAAAAATTGCATGTTGGCAGTAATAATAGCAACTTTTATTCTTGTAACTCACAGTTTGAAAATATTCCCCTTCAGTGTGTTTGATTAAAGAGTAGCATTCTCTGGCATGTATATGTGACTTTAGAAAAATAAAATTTAGCTGAAAATGTGAAACATTATATAAACGTTAAGATCTAGACTGTAGTCAAGATTAAGAAATATTGTTACTTTTTTGTAGTAACAACTTACATAAAATATGTCATAAAATTTGATGAGTCATGGCTGCCTTCTTCGTGTACTTATTACAAGGGAAGATGCAGTTTCCTCAATATTTTAATTGTAATAATTCAATCTCTCTCTATATATTTTTAAGTGAACAGTGTTCTGAACTACTTATCCATACAGCTCAACAGGAATGAAAATGCTGCACATCCTAACTTTGGTTAACAACCGTACATTTTCTCAGGTTCCTGAAAAATGATCCACAATATGATACAGTCCCTCTAAAAATTAAACTGGTTATAAATAAAATTTATCTCTGATTTTCTGATTGTACTACATTAATCTTATTTTCATATACCTGATTAATTACATCCTTGTTTATTTATTTATTTATTTATTTTGCTTTTTGGGTCACACCCGGCGATGCACAGGGTCACTCCTGGCTTATGCACTCAGGAATCACCCTTGGTGGTGCTCAGGGGACCATATGGGATGCTGGGATTCGAACCCGGGTCGGCGGCGTGCAAGGCAAACGCCTTACCCGCTGTGCTATCACTCCAGCCCCTGTTTATTTCTCTACTTAAAATATCATGTCTTTTTTCCTAATTCTTTGGATGGATCTTTTTATATCTCATAGAGCAATTTTTTAAAATCATATTGTATCTTTTATCCATCTTATAATAATTTTGAATAAAGTATATCCTTGATAAATTCAGAATCATTTTCATCTGGTTTTATTTGATATTTCACAGATGACTACAAATCTATCAGGAAAATGTGGGTTGATTTTCTACTGTATTGGCTGACTCTGTTTTCTCTTATTCAGATAATCTGAATTCCCATCAAGTGACATGATGATTCAGGAATTATTATGCTCCTGAGGTTTCTGGGTGCTGGAGTCTTTTCTGCACAGTTCAGGTGGTCCAATAATGTAATTCTTGCTAAAAAAAGTCCCCTTCTTGCAGTATTTAAAATGAGCAATAGAGGAGTACCTGAAAACCTGAATTGAGTTTTAATTTCCTCACTTTAAAAAATGTCTTGGAAAAGTGCCTTCGTTTATTTGATTTCTAATTATATTTTACGCAAATTGATGCTACTGCATATTTGGATGACTTAAGGTGGCTTATATACAGACAGAGATAGATAATCAGTTTGGTGTATATAAGTGCTTTTCTCCAAATTTTATCTTATTTAAGTACTGTGAGTTATAAAGTTATTCATAAATTGATTTTTGACACACAATGTTCCATCACTGATCTGACCACTAGGGTCAACTTCCCTCAACCAGTCTTCCCAGGTTCCCTGTCCTACAACCCCTTTCCAAGCCACACACCATCCCCAGACTGCCATCTTGATAGGCATTCTATGTTTGGTTATTAAAGTTTAGGTTTTGTGATTTCAGTGTTGTTGACTGTGGTTCACATATTTAAGTCTATCGTTCCTTAACACCTCTCATGTACCTGAGTCCCCTTGGCCCTTGCACCTGCTGCTTCTCATCCATCTCTTCTCCCCTTCCCCTTTCAGTCCATTTCTTCCCCTTTCATCCTTATTCTCACTGTCTTCTATTGTAAATTAATATCACCTATTATTTCCTAGGGTGATCTAGGCACCCACACTTTAAACCATTACATTTCCTCATCCAGCTACTCTAAATTTCTTATAGAAACAATATCATCATGTGTTTCCCCTTTTCCTTCTGGCTTACTTCATTTATTTTATGTGATATCTTCCAGTTCCACCCACGTTGCAGCAAAATGCATGATTTCATCATTCCTTGCAGCTGCAAAGTATTCCGTTTATATATAATATGTATTAAGATATATAATATATATATCTTCATGATCCATTGATATATTATTGCACATCTGGGTTGATTCCAGATCTTAGCTATTATACTGAGTGCCGCAATGAATAATGGTGTACATTATGTCCTTTTGAATAAATATTTTTCTATGCTGGGGGTAAAAACCAAAAGCTGAAATTGCTGGGTCATATGGTATCTTGATTGTAAGTTTACTGAGAATCCTCTAAACTGTTTTTCATAGTAGTTGAACCGGACAGCATTCCCACCTGAAGTGGATAAGAGTTTGTTTTTGTTTGTTTTGTTTTTTACCACATCCCTACCAACAGAGATTGTTCCTAGTAGTATTCCTACTGATGTCGGTCAGCCCCACGGGTGACTTATGTGAAGCGGGGAGGAGAAAGATGGTCACTTTCTCTCCAACCGCCTCAAACACCGGGGACCCAGGGTTACTGGGTTCTTGTCTCGCTCGCGGAAAAGAATTTCAGGAGTAGACAAGCAGTGAAGTAACAGATTTTATTCAGAGGTTTCTGAGGGAAGGAGGAAGGAATAAGTGGGAGAGAGAATAGTAAGAATAAAACGCTCGAGAGAAAACTGAGGCTTCTCCAAGGGTGGAGGAAGCTCTACACACATTCTAGCACTGGACACGAAAGCATGGAAGTACACATCTCAAGGGGGGAGATGCGGGCGACATATGTGCTCGGGCACCACATGTGCTCGGCCACATGGGCACAAGCAGCACATGGGCTCAGGCAGCATATGTGCGCCCTTCCTTTGTTCGAGGTATCTTTTATAGGGTTTCTTCAACCTGCCCCCACACACATGGGGCTTCTTTCCAGGTAAAAGTTTGTTGCTAAGGTTACCAGGGAGTTTGGGAGTGGTGATGGCCTTCTTTGGGGAACCTCCTGGGGAGGGGTCCATTATCCTCAGGGTCTGCTGAAGGTCTTATCAGGTCCATTACCTATATCCACAGGGTGGGTCAGTCTCAGGATTCTCCTCCCCGGAGACTTTGATAATCTAAGTTTCATTGCCAGGGGCCTTTCCCTATCTACCTGCCTACATCACTATTTTTGAAATGTGCCATTCTCACTGGTGTGGGATGCTACCTCACTGTTGTCCTGATTTCTATTTCCCTAATAATAAGTGTCATTGAGGAAATATGAAAATAGAAATGCTGGTCTTCCTCAAAGAAGTCCCTATTGATTTCCTCTCCACATTTTTGATGGGGTTTTTGGATATTTTGTCACTGATCTTTATGAGTACTTTATAAATCCTGTATGCTAATGCTTTATTTCATATGTTAACTGCAACTAATTTCTCCCATCCAGTTATCTGTCTTTAGCTTTTAGACCATGCTCTTTTGCCATGAAGGGACTCTTTAATTTTAATTTGATTTAGTTCCATTTATTTATTTTTTATTCTGCTATCTTTGCCAATGGCATTGTATCATTAAAGACATATTTGAGGTACAGGTCTTGGACTGTTCTGTCTATATTTATTTTAATGTATTTTATAGATTCTAGTCTAATCGCAAGATCTTTTATCCACTTTGAATTGACTTTTGTAAGAGGTCCTTAGATTTCAATCCAGTTTTAAGGTTTTATATATGACTATCAAGTTTTGCCAACACCATTTGTTGAAGTGTATTCTGACTGATAAATCATGGTAGATGTCATAGGTTATCATGAATTTAGTCTTAACACTTGTTGCTATCAGTAGGGGATACTGTCTCACTGTCTTCTTTTGCAAATGCATTATGATATATTTTTCTTTGTTTCTTAAAATTCATTGTATATGTTGTTACAATTTGGGTGGTACGTATTAGATAATAGGCTTAATAGGATGAGTGTGGTGAGAGAAAGTTGCAGACAAGAGATGCAAGATTTTGACCCTGTGAACAAAATTATCTTAGGTGTTGGCAAAACAATATAACATATAAAAATATATTTGGATATTATAAATTGGAATAGCTCCTTCTAATTATACTTACTCTATTATTATTAAAACTTCCCATAAAATGCTTAGAAACAAACTAGATACTAAATGACACCAAGATAGAACAAAATAGCCACCAAGTGTGATAGCTAAGGTAATAAAATATTAACATTCATGCCATTGATAAAGTGTTGTGTGACTGTTCATGTGGTTGGAGGCACTGAGACAAGGAAAGGGGAAGAAATGTATTTCATGGAGGGTCTGGTTCTCTCTGACTCTTAGACAAAGGTAGAGAGCCCCATGATCTCCTTTTATTGATCATGGTACCTCTAAAGGGCACAATACAGTGATGTCACCAGAGGCATCAAAAGAAGTTACAGGGAGAACATTTTGTTTCCTTGTACCTGTAGGCCTGTAGCCTCAGGGAAAAGATACAGAACTGCTGGTTCAGCCCTTCTGGAAAACAATTTGGACGATTCTCAAAAAATTAGATATTGAATTCCCATTTGACCCAGCAATACCACTGCTGGGAATATATCCCAGAGAGGCAAAAAAGTATAATCAAAACGACATCTGCACATGTATGTTCATCGCAGCACTGTTTACAATAGCTAGAATCTGGAAAAAACCCGAATGCCCCAGAACGGATGACTGGTTGAGGAAACTGTGGTACATCTATACAATGGAATACTATGCAGCTGTTAGAAAAAAGGAGGTCAAGAATTTTGTAGTTAAGTGGATGGGCATGAAAAGTTTCATGCTGAGTGAAATGAGTCAGAAAGAGAGAGACAGACATAGAAAGATTGCACTCATCTATGGTATATAGAATGGCAGAGTGGGAGACTAACACCCAAGAACTGTGGAAATAAGTACCAGGAGGTTGACCCCATGGCTTCGAGGCTGGCCTCACGTTCTGGGGAAAGGGCAACTCAGAGAAGCGATCACCAACTATATTGTAGTCGAAGGCCATGTGGGGGAAGGGAGTTGCGGGCTGAATGAGGACTAGAGACTGAGCACAGCGGCCACGGCCACTCAACACCCTTATTGCGGGCCATAGAAGCTAAATAGAGAGAGAGAACAGAAGGGAATGCCCTGCCACAGTGGCAGGGTGGGGTGGGGGGGAGATGGGATTGGGGAGGGTGGGAGGGACGCTGGGTTTACGGGTGGTGGAGAATGGGCACTGGTGAAGGGATGGGTTCCCGAACTTTGTATGAGGGAAGTATAAGCACAAAAGTGTATAAATCTGTAACTGTACCATCACGGTGATTCTCTAATTAAAAATAAATAAATTTTAAAAAAAAAAAGAAAAGATACAAAGCTAAAACTGAAGCCTTTCTTGGGCTACAGGCATTTGAATTTACATCCCAAAGACTAGGCTGGGCCAGAGCTAGCATTTTGCAATCTCAAAAGTCAGGCTTGGCTAACACTGGAAATCTGCATGTCAAAGACCAGCCAGGCTTCTGTGAGAGAAGGAAAACTGCTCTTTTCAATATACTGAAATTATTTTTCTGAAGGCAGCTTGAAGGGGGGAAAATGTTCAGCTTCATCCAAACCAGTCAGGACACATGAGAAATCTCGCCCATTTTCATGGGTCCCTATGTTCCTGTCAGCAGTAAGGTACAGTATTCATGGGCTCACCCTGATAGCTCAGTCCAGCCCCAACAATAAAGAATTAGTCATTATTCCTATGGCTATCTAAATCTGGACCTTAGAAGCCAAGTTAGAATCTAATGTTTGGAAGATCTTATAAACATATGAAAATATTTTTAAGTGCCTTACCATTTGAAACCTTAGGTTTATAAAATAAGAGAGCAATAATAAATTGACACATTCTAATTGTCCCTCCACAATAATCTATAGCAATATTTCAGATAATGCTTCAGATAACTCAACTAACCAGATGCATACTTATTTTTTTTGCACATTATTTTTCCTATATAGAAAGAAACATTCTTTTTCTTAGGGAAAGAACATGGGATACATGCCATAAGACTGAAGATCTAGATTTGATATATATTAAGTCGGCTGATTGGTAAGGGATTTATCCTTCAAAGTCTCATTGAACTAATTGAAGAACCATTGGGTGAGGTAGTACAGTGTTACAGTATGTCTTCCTTGCATGTGGCTGACTGCAGGGCTCAAGCAACATAGGATCCTTAGGCCCTTACATCAAGCCGCTGTCCTTCCTGGCCAGCCAATAATTGTGAGGAGTGCTCCCTCAGACCGAGTCTCTGAGTACTGCTTTGCATTGCCTCCCCAAACTCCAAATAACAGTTATCATTTGCTTCCTAGGTGTATGATACCTAAAACAGTTGTAGGAAAAACCATTTGTTTATTACAATGTACAATTTTAGAAAATCTTGAAAAATGTATCAAGATGATCTAATAAAAGAAGAGATTTCAGGTATCTCTAAAAATAAATTCTGGAACATCTGGTTTACCTTATAAACTTCAAAATCATCTATCACTGATTGATTTTTTTATGTAACTTACAAACGCATCCTTATTATGTTCTATAAAAATAGAAGTCAAGTAAGTTTCAAATCAAATAGAATATTACATGTTTTTCTATATCAAAGTCAAAATTATGTCAAAAATGCATGCTACTTGACAGAAAGGATAAGACTAACCAATTTCTGAATTATTGAGGCTATCCATAATCATTTCCACCCACAGACTACACTTGATAATATCACAGATACTTATACACCATTTGCTATACTTTACTTCATATTAGCTAATATAAACACATATTCTGGAGTGACTCAAACGTTATCTGCTTCTCCTACCTCTGGTTAAGGTTTTGACTTATAGGTTGTAAATTTCAAAGCTCCATATCTATATTAGGTCTCTTATTTTACTGTTTAACATGACCCTAAAGAGAAAATCTTGAATTGAAAACAATATTACTTAAGACAACATTTAGGTAAAAAATAAACCATCTGCTGTCAAAGATGTTTATTTATCAAACATGATATTAGAATGTCTGTCTTTTTTTTTTTTTTGCTTTTTGGGTCACACCCAGCGATGCTCAGGGGTTACTCCTGGCTTTGCACTCAGGAATTACCCCTGGCGATGCTTGGGGGACCATATGGGATGCCGGGGATCGAACCCGGGTCGGCCGCATGCAAGGCAAACGCCCTACCCGCTGTGCTATCGCTCCGGCCCCTAGAATGTCTGTCTTTATAAGAAGTATTGTGTATCATAATTTCCCATTCACAACTGTTCTCTGAATATTACCTCACAATGCTGAATATTCTTATGTGAAATAATGACCTGTTAAACACGTTTGTATGTTAGGGTTGTTCCCGTCATTTTGTGACCCTGAATATAGTACAGTTCCCAGAGTATTCCTGATTTCTAACATATGTTGTTCTTCATCAACAGCTTTCAACCAAAGGTTATATTCCCCCCTATAGGACACTTAATGTTGTCCAGAGACAGTTTAATTCATCACAAATGTGGAAAGGAAAGAAGAGTGCTGCCAACATCTGATGGATCAAGGTCATGGATGTTATAACCACCACCCTATCAGGTACAGTATAGCTACCCTCACATTGCATACCCTCAGAATGTAAATGCTGCTGAAATTGAGAAACTCAATTTGTTCTACATGATATATAAGCAAAAGAAAGATGAGAGATAACCTGTGATCACCAGATCACCTGTGATTCCTTATGGACAGAGATATGACTTATGCTAAGCAATTCAATCAAGAGGATTTCGATGTATATTGTGTGGAGATAATTAGGATCATAGCCAATAGATTTGTAATATTACAAACTTTCTTAACCAATCCATTTAAAAGGACTTCACTCCTTAGCCTATGGCTTTAGAGATCAGTACTCGCGTCAATATTCAGGAATGTCCCAGTTCTGGGGGCAGTCCAGGGTCTTGTGACATGGGTTGTGTGATATGGGTCTGGTTATCTGGTCTGACCACCACCCTTCTTGCAACCCAGGGTGCCTGTATACAAATTCCTTGCTCAGGGACAGATAAACAAGTTATTCTAGAATGCGGGCTCCTGTAAAAAGAGTCTTAAGAAAGCTAAATAGATTCCTGTGGTCTGTCTTGAGCCAGTTCCTCCTCCTCCTCTTCCTCCTCCTCCTCCTCCTCCTCCTCCTCCTCCTCCTCCTCCTCTTCTTCTTCTTCTTCTTCTTCTTCTTTTTCTTCTTCTTCTTCTTCTTCTTCTTCTTCTTCTTCTTCTTCTTCTTCTTCTTCTTCTTCTTCTTCTTCTTCTTCTTCCTCTCTGCCTTGTATTTTGCAGTACAGATACTGAATGAAAGGTTATTATGTGTATCTCTTTACCTACTTTTTTTTTTTTTGCTTTT
>JASTTN010007614.1:131493-157922 GCA_030324115.1 Sorex maritimensis
CTACTTTTTTTTTTTTTGCTTTTTGGGTCACACCCAGCGATGCTCAGGGGTTACTCCTGGCTTTGCATTCAGGAATTGCTCCTGGCAGTGCTTGGGGGACCATATGAGATGCCGGGGATCGAACCCAGGTTGGCCGCGTGCAAGGCAAACGCCCTACCCGCTGTGCTATCGCTCCGGCCCCTCTTTACCTACTTTTAACACTCAGTTCTTGGCCACTTATTATTGTCATACTGGTCCCTTCTCTATCTTATCTACCCTCTGCCCCCAACACACTTGTGGTAGGTTCCAACCATTAACCTGTCCTCCTGGACTGTATTTTCCCTGGCCCTGAATATTAGTCTAATACTATTTTTTATATTGCAAATGAGTGCAGTCATTCTATATCTGTCCATCTTCTTCTGATTCATTTCACTCAGCATGATACTCTCCCTGTCCATCTATTTATAGGCAAATTTCATGATTTATTTTTCCTAACAGCTTTGTATTATTCTATTGTGTAGATATATCATGGTTTATCCAGCCATCTGTTCTCAGGCACTCAGGCTGTTTCCAGATTGTGGCTATTGTGAATAGACCTGCAATGTACATGACGTGCAGATAGCTTTTCTGTAGTGTTTTGGTGAAAAACAGGGTGTATTTCCAGAAATGGTATTGCTTGGCTGTACAGAAACTCAATGCCCAGCGTTTTAAGGGATGCTCATATTGTTTTCCAAAAAGGCTGGACTTGTCAGCTTTTCCACGAGCAATGAATTAGAGTCCCTCTATCCCCGCATCCATGCTAGTACTAATTGTTCTTGTTCTTGTTGTTTTTGATGTGTGCTAGTCTCTGTGCTATGAGATGATGTCTCATTGTTATTTTGATTTGCATATACCTGATCATTAGTGATGAAGATAACTTTTTTGCTCCATTTTTATCTGACTTCTGTGAATGGAATTATGTAGATGTCTGAGTCCATTTTTTTATGTAGCTGTCCAGTTAACAGCACTACCTGCTAAAGACGTTTTCACTACCCAACTTCATATTTCTTGCTCCCTTATCAAAGATTAAATAATCATATATTTGAGAGTATATGTCCACATATTCAACTCTATTCCATTGGTTTACAAGTCTGTATTTATTGCACTACCATGTCGTTTTAATTACGATTCTTTGTAGCACAGTTTGAAATTGTGGAAGTTGGTTCTTCCCATCTTCTTTTTTCCAAGGATTGCTTTAGCTAATCATGAGAGTTTGTTGTTCCATATGAATTTCAGGAATGTTTGATCATTTTTTGAAAAATATCATGGGTGTCATCATAGAAACTACATTGAATCTGTATAATGCTTTGGGGAGTATTGAAATTTGACCATGTCAATTCTCCCTATCCATGAGCTGAACTTGTGTCTCCATTTCCTTATGTCCTCTTTTATTTCCTGAAGTAGTGTTTTTCAGTTTTTTTTGTACTGATGCTTTCCCTCCTTAGTTAAGTTGATTCTGAGGCACAATTCTGAACAGGGTTGGTTTTTAAATATCATTTTCTTGTCTTTCATTATTTGCATATGCATTCCTTCTTTATAACTATCAATGAGAACAATGGCTTTGCACATACAAGAAGAGTTTTTAGCTATTTGTGGTTTTTGTTCATTAATTGAATCCTCCTGAATACAACTCTGCCTATTCTGCTAATATTTCATTATTTAGCTATTTTATCTCTCCCCATTGCTACAGAACTTTGCTCTAAAATCAAATTTATTATTAGTGCTCACAATTTGCTTCTTATCTTTTACAAATTGGAATTTTAAGTTTACTTCCTTCCATTCCTCACCAGAAATTCTTGCAATGTTTAAACTCATCTCTGCAGTACATTTCTGGACCTGTCATATGCAAAAATACCTAAGAGAAAACTGAATGGTGGGGGGCGGGTTTCTTGCATGACTGGTTTGCTCACTATCAATAAATTCTCTCTCCTGGTCTGTTACTGTTCTGGCATTTTTACACTACAGGCAAATATATAAACAAGTATTGAGAGTTTATTATATCATGCCTTATATCAACCTCATGAAAATATATTCTAAAAACTGTCAGTATTGACAGGATAGAATAACATGTTGTACCATTGCTTTCACATGCTATTCTCAAGTAGATTACATGATGGCTGCTAAATTATTTGTTCCCAGTTTCTTAGAAATATTAGAACAGACGTCATGTCTGGCTTAAATATTTCAATTAAAATTCATTCCTGTGTGAATTTTAAAGTAAATATAATAGATTTTACTTCAGAAACTAGAAAATCTATTTTTAAGGAAAAGGGGAAAAAAGCAGTGATAATAGTTGCAAGTCAGAGAACATATCAACTATTACCTGTTGGATGGACTGGAGTGATAGCATAGTGAGTAGGGTACTTGCCTTGCATGCAGCTGATCTGGATTTGATTCCTCCTTCCCTCTCAGAGAGCCCAGCAAGCTACCAAGAGTATCCTGCCCACCGGCAGAGCCTGGCAAGCTACCCGTGGCATGAGAGCCCAGCAAGCTACCAAGAGTATCCCGCCCACCGGCAGAGCCTGGCAAGCTACCCGTGGCATATTTGATATGCTAAAAAGCAATAATAATAAGTCTCACAATGGAGACATTACTGGTGCCCGAGCAAATCGACAAGCAACAGGATGACAGTGCTATAGTACTACAGTGCTACCTGTTAGATAGCCTCTATGGGGTCCCGTTTTCAGGGGAGGTTCTCTGACAAAGCATTCAGATATTTCTACATTTTCTTTTGCTTTTATTTACTTATGTATTTATTTTATTTTAGGGGTGTTACACCTGGCAATACTCAGAGGCATACTCCTAGGTCTGCTGTCAGGAATCACTTCTGGGGATTAAGAGTGATTAGGAGTTCCCCTGGGGATAATAGGCTGAGAGGACTATATATGAGGCCAGGGAGATAGAATTTACCTATGGTACTATCTCTCCAGCCCCAATTTCTACACTTTCTTCTACATTTATTAAAATAAATTGGATATTAGATTCTTAGACTATATAAATAGAAAGGGGAAAAAAAGAATAGAAAGGGGAAAAAATTTTGTTTTTCTGACCTGAATATTAGTTTCTAGTTTACAACTCTAGCCCTGATAGTCTTATGTGTTTTTTTTCTCCCATGCATGTTTTGTTTATATTTACTGGCAAAATGCATGAGGAGATAGTCATAATCCATGAACAAAGGTACAAATATTTAAATGAATATCATTTGAATTGTTGCAAAATAAAAGGATTTTATTTTATCATTGATATTTGGTATTTCATCACAAGAATGTAAATTGTGTTGAAGTACATTTTCAACAATAGGATGGTAGGTAACCTCCATTACCCAGCTACCACCACACTCCAGGCCACTTTCCGGACACTCGGTCTAAGCCTCAAGGCATGAATGAAGCCCCACAGAACCAGATAAAGCAGAACTTTGTGACCTTGGACTTCAGGCTCAATGAGACACATCATAAGACACTTAATACCCATTTCCCATAATTACTGCATCATAACTGATGGGGTTCAAATATGGTGTAAACCATGGGAACCCCTGTAAGGACTATTCGAGGCTCCCTAAAAGCATCCATCCCTCTTGGAGAGCCCAGCAAGCTACCAAGAGTATCCCGCCCGCATGGCAGTGCCTGGCAAGCTACCCATGGCGTATTCAATATGCCAAAAACAGTAACAACAATGGGCCTCATATCCACATGGTGACTAAGCTCATTGAAGTTTTACAAGAGTTCAAGATGTTGCTCTGTCTATCGTTCATCGATTTAAAGAAGGCCTTTGATTCTGTTGAGACTGAAACAGTCACCAAAGCCCTAGCCAAACGGGGCATTCAAACTCAGTACATCAAGATCCACCACGAGCTGCATTACGGATTCACCACCAGGATCTCACAATTCTACAAGGAAGTGATCATCGAACTAAAGAGAGGGGTTGGGCAGGGTGATACCATTTCACCAAAACTCTTCAGTGCCACCCTGGAGAACGTCATGCGACAACTGGAATGGGAAGGACTGGGAGTGAAGATAGACGGTCAGCAACTAAACCACCTCCACTTCACTGATGACATCATTCTAATAACACGAAACATAAACCAAGTGGCATAAATGCTGGCCTATTTCGACTGCAAGTGTGGAAAGGTCAGACTGCAGCTGAATCTTACCAAGACAATGTTCATGAAAAACAAACTAGTTCCTGACATTCCATTTGCTCTCAATGGAACGAACATCTCCGAATGCAGCAGCTTTGTGTACCTGGGTCAAGAACTCAACATGAGAAATGACTTGGCACCAGAACTGTGCAGGAGGAAGAGAGCAGTGTGGAAGGCCTTCAAGAGCATCGAAGAAGTGGTTAAGAGGATGAAGAAACTCCGGCTCTGGGCACATCTTTTGTACTCCACCATTCTTCCTGCACTAACTTAGGTCTCTGAGACCTGGGCCCTATGAAACAGGAGGAAAACACTATTCGGGTATCCCACAGAAATTGAAAGAGCTATGTTTGTAATATCACATTTCACTCAAGTGAGAGAAAGAATTCGGAGTCCCGACCTCCAGCGACAATCAAGAATCAGGGACGCTCTCCCATTTGCCAAGATGTCAAAAATCAGATGGGCCGGACATGTAATGCGATTTAGAGATGACCATGGGACTAGAGCTATTACCAGCTGGATTCCATGGGATGTCAAAAGGCCGCATGGCCACCCACCTACGAGATGGTCAAACTTCTTCATCAAAACCCTGAATGAATGGTTGAGGCTCTTCATTTTCCTGAAGTGAGCAGATACCATTGGGCTACACTAGACACAACAGGGACAAATGGAGACGTTACTAGAGCCCACTCGAGCAAATTGAATATCAATGGGATGACAAGTGATAAAAGTGATACAGGATGGTAGGTAATGAGATTTCAATATGAGACAAAAGGCTTTCATCACCTTTAAAAAATAATTACTATCTGCATATTGCTCTACATTTAATCTTCTATATCTTGAAATTAATTAATTTGATGTACAGACTAATCAATGTAAGCCAGCTCCTAGTATGTTGATTTAACACAATTTTATAAAGAAAGTTTTCTTTTGTTAAAAAGATGACAAAAGTTAGAGATGTGGTTATAGTAAATTTTAAGTAAAACATATTGTCCTAGGCCGAAATATTGATGATCTAAGTTTAAGATTCAGATTTCACCCATTGTGTAAGACTGGTTGTATTGTAATATAAACTTTGCATTTTCATCTTCATAAGCCTTGCCTAAGGGAATGGGCTGAATGATGTACTGACACAGCGACTTTGAAATTGGCATTATACCGCACCTGATTTTAATGCCTTTCAAATCGCCTACAGATGCTGAAATGCTTATTATTATGAAGTCCTAAAATTCCAGTATCAGGGGAACCATAAGCAAGGAAACCACAGAGAGAACAAAAGTTGTACTCAGATTTTCAGTTAAGACAATATTAAATTTATTTGCTGTAGTTACAACTTTCACTCTCCAGACATACAAAGGTAACAATGAGAAAAGGCATTTTTTATTGTGTAACATAAATGAGAATATCTATGACTTCTTCAAGAAAAAATACAAATAAAACACTATAAATATCTCTCTATGTGTGCATATACTTACACAATTGACATATACACACTTATAATTGGCATGCTGTCTAGAAGACATCCTTTTTCCTTAAGTAATAATTATTTGATATTTAGCTACTATATTTTCAAACTGAAATGGCTTGGCCGGGGTATTTGGCTTTTAGTTACTCCCTCAATTTCAAAACTAGTTTCTTCACTATTAATCAATCTTAGAATTCATTAACTTTGCCCCGGAAGCAAGTCTATATGTCAATAATTTTCCCAGCCTGTAAATAATAGGTGTCACTTTGAAATAAAACAGACAATTTCCAGGTGATAGTTACTGAAATAGTACATATATAAATATATTAATATACTTTAATATACATATAAACAAGTTAAGCGAAGCTTTTAGGAGAGAGAATATTCTTATTCCCAACTCTTTACAGTAGGATTTGACAGGAAAATCGATAAATCATCTCTTATCCTCACTGTTTCCCTATTTATGTGCCTTATATCCTTTTCTCCACTCATTCTGCTCAGACAACCTTAGTTCCTATAACAATATCCACTGGCTTTATATTTTAATGTTGGCTATTTATCAACCTTATATTGCACATATAGATGTGATCATCCATTACTTGTGTTTACTTTCTGATTTAATTGGTTTGCTAACTTCTCTGTAGCAACTTACATTTTGTTGTAACTAGTAAAATTTCATCAATATTAAAATTGAACAGAAATCCAATGTAAATGTATAAGTGTACCATATCTTCTTTACCCAATCAACTGTTGAGGAGTAATTTGTCTTTTAGCCTACATTTTAGCAATTGTGAATAGTGCTTCAATAAAATTGGAATGATTGGGTGAGAAGACCATGTAACTGGTCTGGATTGAATCTCAAACCATTCCATTTAAGAACCTGAGCTTTGCCATAATATAGTGCCTGAGGTGGAGTATTTTTCTTTCCTCTTCCTTACCAGCTACTTATTTTTGCTTTGAGTTGGTTTAAGATACTGATTGAATGCAACATTTAGACTTCTAACATTGATGAGTCTGTCATCATTGCCCCTTTTTCTGTCATTTGGAAAATATCAAATAATGAATGCCAGAAAAGAAATTAGGTGGGCCAGAGCGATAGTACAATAGATGGGGCGTTTGCCTTGCTCGCAGCTGACCCCAGTTTGATCCTTGGCATCCCATAGGATTTCCTGAGAACTGCAGGAGTAATTTCCTGAGTGCAGAGCCAGAAGTAATCCCTGAGCACTGCAGGGTGTGGTCCCCAAACCAAAAAATATATAAAATAAAATAAAATAATAAAATTAAGAGAAGAAATTAGGACCTGGTCTGGAAGAATATACCTCAAACTACAGGCAAATGTCGGCAATCAATAGGAAAGACACCCAATTTTTCTGATTGAGCTCTAGTTTCACTTTGGGCTATGTCCTTGATCAGATTACCATCTCTGCTCTCTTCCCATTAGTACTGACCTACCTCTAGGATGCATCCTGAATAGTTGATCTAAATTTAATCTATAGACCTTAAAAAAGTTTATACAATGATATACAATCCTGTTAATGGTAGGGTTTCATGCCAAAAGTGCTCTCGCAAGGCACCCTTCACCTGAGTGTCTCCCTTTCTATCCTCCCTGTTCTTCCCATCCCCCATCTTGTCAGCTTCCTACTACCTACCAATTCTCAATTTCCGTTACCTTTGTAAATTTGTCAATTCCTTGTTATTTTTTTAATATCCCACATATGAGGGAGACCTTTTTTTTATCTCTACAGATTTTTCTAGAAAAAGAAAAGTGAAGCATAAGGGAACTGAAAAACAGAATGGAGAGGGAGCAAGCTCTAAACCAAGCTCACCTTACAAATAACTTCCTATCCAATAGCCTATGGTCAGCACACCCTAGTTGGGTTCGGATGTATGAAGTATAAGCATCTTTGATCACAGAATACGATGTCTTTGTTCTATTTATGTTTTCTTTTTCATATTAAAAGTTTCTCAGTTTAATTTAGTCCCAACTATCTATGTTTACCTACATTTCCCTTTTTGTTCAGTATGTTCACTGAGCACTTCTAGGAGTGCTTGCGGGACCATATTTAGAGCTGGAGATTTAATGGGAGCTAGCTACATACAAGGCAAGTACCTAAAGATCTGCATTATCTCTCTAGTCCCAAGCAGATAGTAGCCATTTGAAACAAAAATATATAGTAATACACAAATGACTTGAATTGAGCACTTTCTCTTTAAATATGTCTCACTCCTTTGTTAGCTTTTTATTTTTATCACTCCTTTTAATAGTTGCAATACTTTTTTAATATATTGATCATAAAACTGTACTAATTATGTCCTAATCAGTAAATAAGGAAGGCACGGGTTAGCAAACTAAGGTCATATTTTAGATCATATTATACAAAGGCAAGCTAACTTCTCAAAAGGTTGTTCTAGAATTTACTACAGGCCAACTCTTCTAAAAAAATCAGTTTAATATGATAGTCTAAAAAATATTTAAGTCTTGAAAGAATGTGTGTCTAGCTTTAGAGTTAAATTAGGCTTGTAAGAAAATTCAGATTTCAATGGCAGCCACATTTCTTATGAGCAAGTTTATGCATTTAGAAAGGGTATTGAATTTTGTATATAAGGTAATTAGATTTTGCTGAGAATTGGTATCCTTTCTGAAAATATATTTGCTATGCTGGTGGATAGAATTCATATGAAATATAATGCTGTATCAATATATTAAAGTATTTTAGTTTTCATTTTTACTGATGGAATTGAAAAGGTGGTTACTACGTTTAAAAAATATAGGTGTTTGAGACTGGTATTATAGTCATATAAAATTATTAAGTCTCTGGAAGTTAGAGATAGGCATATCTCCAACTTTGTCAGTTATCTAGCTAGATTCATTCCAAAACTTCTGAATCAACTCCAGTAAAAATTAGAATAATCCTATTCTTTTTTCTATTATATTCATAATTTTTCTATATCATTTTTGCTTGTACCTGGGAGCCTGCTTCAGCTCCAGAGACAAGTCAAGTTTCTGTATCTACTATTCTAACTCAAATTTATGCTAACCCTACCCATGACACTATACTGCTACTGCTAGTTCCCTAATTACTAGAAAATTTTTACTATTCCTGTTGAGGAAGCTTCAGTTCAACTTGATACCAATACACAAATGTCAATATCAGTTGCAAGTATCCCTACTTCTCACATGACAGAGTCCTGAGTTAAAAGTATTAAAAATTCTAACCACCTTTCCAATTCCATCAGTAAAAACATAAGAATGTCGGGGCTGGAGTGATAGCACAGAAAGTAGGGCATTTGCCTTGCACGCAGCCGATCCAGGTTTGATTCCCAGCATCCTATATGGTCCCCTGAGCACCACCAGGAGTAATTTCTGAGTGCAAAGCCAGGAGTAAACTCTATGCATTGCCGGGTGTGACCCAAAAAGCAATAAATAACTAACATTGTAACACGGTCACCCCGTTGCGCATCGATTTGTTTGAGCGGGCACCAGTAACATCTCCCATTGAGAGACTTATTGTTACTGTTTTTGGCATATCCAATATGCATGGGTAGCTTGCCAGGCTCTGCCGCGTGGGCTTGATACTCTCGGTAGCTTGCCGGGCTCTTCGAGAGGGACGGATAAATCAAACTTGGGTCGACCATGTGAAAGGCAAACACCCAACCGCTGTGCTATCACTCCAGCCCTAATAACTAACTAACTAACTAACTAACTAAATAAATAAAATAAGAAATAAGAATATCAACTTCAGAAAATTTAAAAGTAGTTATAGAGATCCAAAGGCCATTAAAAATGAGACTTGAAAATATTAATTATTATTAATTTTGTGCCTGATTTCACCAAATGATACTCATACATATATAAAGATGCAAAGGGCATTCCAAAAAAATAAAAGAAACTTTCCTTTCATTTATTATAGTTTGATATCTAAAAGGGGAAGGTATATCATAAGAGTACTCTCAAATCTCTGGTTCTCTCATCTAATCATCAGGATTATGGAGCTGTCACTGTCACTGTCATCCCCTTGTTCATCGATTTGTTCGAGCGGGCACCAGTAATGTCTCTCACTGTGAGACTTATTGTTACTGTTTTTGGCATATCCAGTATGCCACGGGTAGCTTGCCAGGCTCTGCCATGGAGGCTCGATACTCTCAGTAGCTTGCCAATACGGGTTGGCCGTGTGAAAACTGAACGCCCTACCATTGTGCTATCTCTACAGACCTATTATGGAGCTATCATTCAATTTTTTATTTGTAATACTTTTTCCTGTTATTAGTTGAAAAGATCATTTCATATTACAGTTTAATAATTTATAGTTAATAACTGCAATTTATCTAATTAAACTCAAAACTAATTAAACTTAAAAAGGAGAGGGTGATTCATTTTACTTACTCCTTGTCTATGAAGCCCATACAAACATGCCCAGAACCAAATTCATCTGATCCTATTGACTATGCTCTATTCCATGCTCTATCCTATTCTATTTGTTTTGTTCAAGTTTCTTTGTTGTTCAGGTAAACAACATTACATTTTTCACTTTGAATAATTATCATCTAAGAACCTGACCAAATAGTTTCAAACTTTCTATAATCTTGAAGTTTAGTTCATTTTAGATACTCTCTAGACTAAAATCATATCCAAGTTAATAATAGTATTTTTATTGTATCTGAATAGTGTCCCTTCATCCTTTGTATAAACATACCACATTAAACTTGCCATATTAAACACATGCATTTCTACAGATAACTTTTACCAACAGAAACCACACGATTTTGGTAGCAATGATCTTTTTTCGAACTCTGATTTGGGTACAATTTAGGGGAAATCAATTATTTGTGTACATGACTGTTAAACAATCAATAAATAACTAAATTATTTCTTCTGTTGTCTAGATATCTTTAAGCTCTCAAACTATTCCTGTGCTAGGATACTACATGAGAATTTTTTATTAGACTAGAGGGCATATTTGTCATTTGTCAAATAGCAATTTTTACTTCACTAGAAAATAGGAATTTTATAAAATGTCATCAAAATAATTTATCAAAATTTAGTAAATAAAGTAGAAATGTGTTATGTTCTGCTGAGCTCTAATTGTATTTTCTGCCCACAAAAATCATACATAGTTGCTATTTTATAATTATTCTATCTTAAAAGGATAAAGTGCACTTTTATTAGGTCCCAAATTAGGAAAGATATAAACTGATATCATTCTCACTTATCTAGGATAAACCACTTATGTTGTGGGGAAACAAGTAAGGGCAATTCATTTAGTTCCTGATCCATCATTCTGAGTTGAGATGCAGATTGAAGTGAATGAAAATAAAACACAGCATAGTAAATATTGTTGGAAGTCCTGAAAACAGTGCTGAGAGGAATTGCTAGCATTGCAATTATATATTTAAAAATAGGATAAGTCTAAACTCAGTATTCTACATTACTACCTTAAGAAGCTCTAAACAGCAAATTAGTTCCAAATGTAAACAGAATAAAATAAACAATAAGAATTACAATAGAAGTTTAAAACTCAAAGCAGAAAATAAGTAGTGGAAGAAAATAAAATCTAAACCTGTCTTATTGAAAATTTTAGTAATAATAGTCTCTTACTAAGGCTAAGAAGTAAGACAAAAGATACAAATTAAAATCAGAATGGAAAGGGGTGGAACATTAATTCAGATCCATTAATGGTTAATAAAGAAATACTGTGTATTTTTAACCTAAGATTAGATAACTTAGTGAAATGAACTAATTCCTTGAAAAACACTGCTCTCCACTACATAGAGAGAAGAGAGAATTTTCTTAATATGAGTATGCATAGTATTCAGTAGCACTGTAGCTCTGTCGTCCCATTGTTCATCGATTTGTTTGAGTGGGCACCAGTAACGTCTCCATTGTGAGACTTGTTACTGTGTTTGGCATATTGAATACACCACAGGTAGCTTGCTTGGCTCTGCCATGTGGGCAGGATAGTCTCAGCAGCTTGCCTGGCTCTCCGAGAGGGATGGAGGAATTGAACCCAGGTCGGCTGCGTGCAAGGCAAATGCACTACCTGCTATACTATGGCTCCAGTTCAGTACTCAGTCATGCACTAATTAATAACCCTTCAAAACAGAAAGCACAATGTCTGACCAGAGGCAATGGTGAAATCAGCAAAATGTTACAGGAAGAAATCATATCAATTCTAATGATCTCTTTTAGAAGACAGCAGAAAATATACTTGCTAACTCATTTTAGAAGACCAGTATTTCAATATGACAATCAAGCAACGGCATTAAAGATAAAAGTTTAAAAAAGTGGAGACCATGTTTTTCATGAATGTAAATGCAAAATTCCACAGCAAGATAGTAGCAAAAGATGGGGCTGGAAAGAGTATGAAACCGGTAGGGCATTTGCCTGGTGTTCCATATTGTCCCTAGAGCACACCAGGAGTAATTCCTGAGTATTCATATTATTGAGGTGAATGAGACTCAAATTAAGTTTCTTTTGATCAGATCTCACATCATTGTTTGCTTTGAATCATCAATTGACCCTTATTTTATTTTCTTTTGCTTCGTTTCTCTTTTTCTCATTTTCAGCCCCCTTTGGGTGAGTCTCGGAGGGCAATTTCCAGCTCTGTGATCAGGGACCATTTTATGCGCTCAACACTGGATTCCTTCAGTTGACCTTTAATAAAGATTTTAATTTCTACTACAATTTGAAGTCTTTCTATCAACAGTGTAATTTCTATTTCTCCTTTCCTCTCCCCCTTTCCTATGTCAATCAGAAAACAAATTTAAATAGTAAGGTAGAACTTAAGTCATGACTTAAAGAGAACTAATTAGTCTATCATATTCTTTCCACCTCTGCACAAAGTACATTCAGAGTTAAAGAGCACGTCTTCACCAAGGACTGGGGAGAAGGCTGGAAAGCCTCTTGGACCACACCAGTGAGAAAGAAGACGTCATAGACTAAAGGTGACATCCCCGCAGCCAACAGCAGTTTTGGGCAGAGCTACAGTAATGTTTCATTCTTTCTTGTTGATTCTGATAAGAAATGGAATGGTGCAGTAGGCATTGTAAGTTCTCGAAGTGGCCCGGACTGGAATAAATATGTGGCATGTTTGTCTGTCTCTCTTAAAAAATAAAATAAGACTAACTCCTGAGCATCAGTAGGTGTGGCCAAAAGCCACACACACACACACATATATATATATATGTATATGTATAAATGCATATCACTGTATCAATATCATCCCATTGCTCATAGATTTCCTCAAGCAGGCACCAGTAACATCTCCATTGTGAGACTTGTTACTGCATATAATATATAATATGTAATATTATATATATATTATATAACACATAATATATATTTTTATATACGATACTGATGGTATATATTATATAATATCATATATTATATATATGATAGCGATAGTATATATATATATATACTATCACTGTTATTGTCACTGTCATCCTGTTTCTCATCAATTTGCCTGAGCGGGCACCAGTAATGTATCCATTGTGAGACTTGTTACTGTTTTTGGCATATAAAATATTCCATGGGTAGCTTGCCAGGCTCTGTCATGCGGGTGAAATACTCTCAGTAGCGTGCCAGGCTCTTCTAGAGGGGCGGAGGAATTGAACCTGGGTCAGCCGCTTGTAAGGCAAACACCTTACCCTCTGTACTATCGCTCCAGCCCGGCAAGCTTATATATAATATAAGCTTATATATAATATATGATATATAATAATTATTTAAATATATAAAAATAATTTAAATATATAAAAATCACCTGTATCACTTGTCTCGTTGATCATTGATTTGCTTGAGCGGGCACCAGTAACTTTTCCATTTGTCCCTGTGGAGTGCTAGTGCAGCCCAATGATATCTGGTTGCTCCAGGAGCAGGAAGAGCCTCAAATCGTTCATGCAGGGATTTGATGAAGAAATCAAATAGACGAAGGACAACCATGCGAGCTAGCTGGGTTCCAAAAGGGATTCAGCACAATAGACCGTATCCACACAGCGACCAAAGTCATTGAAGTTTCGTTAGAGTTCAAGATTATGCTCTGTCTAATGTTCATCAACTTAAAGAAGGCCTTCGATTCTATTGAGACTGATGCAATCATTGAAGCCCTAGCCAAAGAGGGCATTCAAACTCAGTATATCAAAATCCTCCAAGAGCTGTATTGTGGATTCACCACCAGGATCTCACCATTCTACAAGGAACTGATCACTGATGTAAAGAGAGGGGTGCGGCAGGGTGATACTATTTCACCGAAACTCTTCAGTGCCACCCTCGAGAACATCATGCGACAACTGGAATGGGAAGGAATGGGAGTGAAGATAGACAGTTGGCAATTACACCACCTCCGCTTCGCTGATGACATCATTCTCAAAACACCAAACATTAGCCAAGCGGCATAAATGCTGACCGACTTCGACAATGAGTGTGGAAAGGATTTCAGCTGAATCTCAACAAGTTGATGCTCATGAAAAACGAACTAGTCCCTGAAGCTCCTTTTTCTCTCAATGGAACAAACATCTCCGAATGCAGCAGCTATGTGTACCTAGGTCAAGAACTCAACATGAGGAATGACTTGGTGCCAGAACTGCACAGGAGGAAGAGAGCAGCGTTTCTACGCCTTCAAGAGTGTTGAAGAAGTGGTTAAGAGGACGAAGAACCTCTGACTCCAGGCACATCTTTTTGATTCCACCATTCTTCCTGCACTAACATATGCCTCAGAGACCTGGGCCCTACACAAACAGGATGAGAATGCTAAATAAAAATATAGGAAAATATAGAAAAATATATAAGAAAAATCACTGTCATCCCGTTGCTCACTGATTTGTTTGTTGCTCACCGATTTGTTTGAGCGGGCACCAGTAATGTCTCTCATTGAGAGACTTATTGTTACTGTTTTTGGCATATCCAATACGCACGGGTAGCTTGCCAGGCTCTGCCATTCGGGCTCAATACTCTCGGTAGCTTGCTGGGCTCTCTGAGAGGGGCGGAGGAATCAAACACGGGTCGGCTGTGAGAAAGGTGAACGCCCAACCGCTGTGCTATCGCTTATAAGAAAAATAGATAAATATACTAGAGTCAAGAAGTAAACCACTTGAATATTGGGATGTCTTCAAGTTATTTTTGATAAAAGATTTTAAAAATGCAATGGTGCAAGTATAGCGTTTTCAACAAATAGCATTGGTAAGACTTGATATCTATATGCAATATTCAAAGTGTATAAGAGACTTAAATGTAAAATTTTGAAAACTTAAAACACATAGGAAATTTGCTTTTTTTATTTATTGCTTTTTGGGTCATACCCGGCAATGCACATGTGTTACTCCCGGCTCTGCACTCAGGATTAGCTCCTGGTGGTGCTCGGGGGACCATATGGGATGCCAGATATTGAATCCTGGTTGACCGCATGCAAGGCAAACACCCTACCTTCTGTGCTATTGTTCCAGACCTGAGAAAGTGATGATATTGTGTCCAGCAATGACATTTTAGACCCAACACCAATATTGTGACCCATGAAAGAAGTAATTGCTTAACTGCATCAATCTGCATTATTCAACAAAGAATATAAATCACAAAGTAGGAGAAAATATTTGGGAAGTAACATCTGCTCTATAACCATCTTTAAACAAATGGCAGTCACCTTGCCAATGAAAAAGACCAATGCAAGTTTTCACAGGTGACTAATGAATGTTCATCAGTCAAAATCAGTCAGGGAATGTGGTATCATGATACGATTAGAAGGAAAAGTACCAAAGCATTACTAATATCATATGGTTTCATCTACAAGGTACTAACAACATACTTAATATCAGGTAAAATTTCAAAGTCCTTTCAGCAAGCTAGTAAGTAAAAATAAGTAAGTGGTCTTATATATTTTTTATTGATGTCAACAAAAAACAAACAATCAAACCATCACTCTCTTTCTCTTTCACTCTCTCAATCTCCTTCTGTCTCTATGTCTGTCTCTCTCCCTCCCAGTTTTATAAAAAGCCTTTGTAGTTATTTCTAGTGTACTTAGCCATTGTTCAACAAAAAAGTAATATTATACCAATTATTATGTGTTCATAACATTTTAATGTATATTATCAAGCAAATATTTATTTCTCAGAAAAGAAATGTAATGAAATCAAGGAAGAGGAATTATTACTTGCCTTTACTAAAATTAAAAGAACAGAGATATGTATGGTTTATGGTGAGCCCTAAGCCCCTGGATTTCTCAAACCAGACAAGTGGCATTTCCTAGCACATGTTAGTACCTCCTATTGTTCCTGTACTTTGTCCATCTTTAAGATAACATTTACATTGAAGAATAAACTCATGGGGCCAATTATATAGCACAAATGGTTCATCTTTATGTTTTCATTGCAACAAAGCACAAGAAAAGTTACAGATTACTATTTTTGGAAATAATAAAAATTTGAGGGGCAGGAGAGATAGCACGACAGGTAGGGCGTTTGCCTTGCCTGCGGCTGACTTGAGTTCAATTCCCAGCATCCCATATGGTCCCCTGAGCACTGCCAGGAGTAACTCCTGAGTGCGTGAGCCAGGAGTAACCCCTGTGCATCGTCGGGTGTGACCCAAAAACAAAAAAAGTTTCAAATAAATAAGAAATAAACTCTAAGGTTTTCTGTATGCTTCCAGTGAGAAGGTAAACTTAGACACCAAATAATAATATATACTAAAATAATATCTGATTTTGTAAGATTTTATGCTGATTTTTTATCTTTAAAATACATGCATATGAGATCAGTGATCTGAGCCCTGAAGACATTATAAAGAGCCTCAGCCTTTTCTTTAGAAATGCCATGGTTATCATAGTCACTCATGAGTGACTCCACACATTTGATTGTTCAGAATTGCAACAAAGGCAGTTCTAACTCTGATAACGTTTTATCGTGCTGAGAAATCTCGCCATTTAAGTCATATTAAAAATAAAATTGGGGTGGATTTGAAATATCAGTGATTTGTGAAAGGTTGATGAGTAGGTCTCTCCGCACCAGCATCATGATCACTGTTAAGTGTTTGCCTGTGGGGATTGTGGCATCATTGCTAGATATCTGGGACATTCATGTCATACAAAACAGAGACAGCATGTGTCTCTGCCTGACAGATGCTTATAAAACAGTGACAAGAATAACAAGTGACTAAAGAGATTGGAATGCCAAATCCCCTGTCTGGGATAACACAAAGAGCTATAAACATTCATCTATCGTGGCAGCAAAGCCTACCTCCCCAAAGCCAATACACCATGTGATTCCTTGTCAACACAGACAATGAACATTGAATGATAGTGATTCCAGATCCACCAGTGAATGCTGTTACTGTAACTGTCATCCCATTGTTCATTGATTTGCTCGAGCAGGCACCAGTAATGTCTCTATTGTGAGACTTGTTACTGATTTTGGCATATCAAATATGCCACAGGTAGCTTGCCAGGCTCTGCTGTGCAGGCAGGATACTATCAGTAACTTGCCGGGCTCCTTGTAACTGCTAGAGGTAACAATATGTAGGAACAGCATGAAACAGACTGCATGTGAAGTTAGGGATGCTATTTAGAGATGAGGCAAAGTTTCTTGCACTCGTGCCTGGCTTTCTTCACCGGGGCCCCTCAGAGGGAGTGGGTTGAGTTTCCCTCCCCACCGTGAGCAGAGCCACGGCAGCCAAAGACCTCCAGAACACAGCTGCAGCCATGCTCATGGCCCCTCTCTATATGTTCAGTCTAATCTCATGCATGAAGGAACCAACAGAGGAACCCAGGTGTATGGGACCCGGGGCTGAGATCTCCAAGCCTGCTCAGATTGGGACTGGGCCTTTTTCGCCCAGATCCCTCATTTTCCAGTAGCTTGGGCAGTCACACCCAGAAACTGCCCCAGATGCCGTGTAATCCCAACAGCCAACATTCAGAGACTATAAAACCAAGCTCCTGTAAGCAGGTGGCCACTTCTTGGCTGCTTGACATCTTATACCTAGTTCTCCCTCTTGGAGAACCTGGTAAGCTACCAGAGTTTCCTGCCCGCCTGAGAGAGCCTGAGTGGCATAGTCATATGCCCAAATCAATAACAATGATGGGTCTCATTCCCATGGCCCTTAAAGAGCCTCCAATGTGGCACCATTGGGAAGGATGAGTAAAGAAGCTTCTAAAATCTCAGGGCTAGGATGAATGGAGACATTACTGAGACTATTTGAGAAAATCGACAACCAATGAGATGATGATGATGATGATGATGATGATGATTTAGAGATGAATAAAGATCCTGGTAGTATTTAACAAAGTTTTAACAGAAAATAAAATACAAGATTCGATGCATGCATAAATTCTGCAAAAGAATTCAACATTAACCTGACTCAAGCCTTCACTCTTGACTTATTGGGTGTAATGTCTAAGATTTAACCCTGTTTAAATATTTGTCTTACTCAAGATATGTCTTACTGGATGTATGTCTTAGAATCTTACTCATTGGAAATCCAAAATATTCATGTTTGAATCAATTAAAATTAGCATTTCATAAATAATTACTTGTTGATGTTTATAGGTAACCTCGTTCTTTGCTGTCATCATGTGTTCTTCAGTGGATCTTGTCTGAGGAAAGTCAAAGCTTGACTTAGTTTTGTTGATATAGTCATGGAATCCAAATTTAATGTGTGATGTTATGAAATCCATTCCCTAACCTTTATAAGAATTCCACATAAAGAGCTTCTAATTTAGCAATTTTGTTTTTATTTTTTAATTTTTTTTTTAAATTTTTTATTGAGTCACCATGTGGAAAGTTACAAAGTTTTCAGGTTGCAATTTTGTTTTTAAATGAGGCAAAATTTAGGACTTCTAATTCTAAATTTTTCTCTTTAAAATAACAAAATTTATTTAAAAAATAACTTTAGTGTTGAATACAAATTTCTCCTTTAATGTTGAAACCCAATGTCATGTGAATTTTTTAATAACTGCTATGTATTAAACAATGGACCAGATGGCTTAATTAACAATATGTCCTTTTAAATTTCACATGCTGTACATTTTCATTTTCCATATTTTCTCTACATTTTTACAGTCTCAACAGGCCATTACTGTAAATGATTATAATTACACATTCATGAATGGTCTAAAATGAATAATTTTCAAATTTACTATTATTTAGCAAAATATTATGTTATTTAGCAAATTGTAATGAAGACCAGAATTTTGGTTGGAAGGAACTTGTAAAGATGAAGTGTCATTTGAATCAGAGGTTCAAAACTGCTGCTCTAAAGACTAATGCTAAGCAAGGTACATCCAAAGTACTTTGAAAACACTATATCCAAAAAACTTTGAAACTTTAGAGTTACAATTGAAACCCTATTGTGTAGTAAAGAATGCAACCTTAGCCTGAGTTTATCCTTTGCCCTTGGCTTACTGAAGGTAATGTCTATGCACTTGAAATACTATGCCTAGTAGTAGTTTGTCTCTGTGGCTTAGTTTTGAGTTAGTTTATTCATTTGTGAGCCAATTGCATTGGAGCTCAGGATGTCTCCCGACTCCGTGCTCATGGTAGGATTCAGGGGACCATATGCAGTGTAAGGTTGTCAACCATATATAAACAACTGCTTTGTCCACTGTACTACCTTGTCTGCACAATCTGTTAATAATAATAATGTGGTTTAGGTTGAGCTCTTTGGGTCACACAGTACCAACTCAACCTCCTTGGGTCTAGAAATCTAGATGAGCCATTTGGGTTAGGAAATGCCTATTGAAGGATCTGCAATAAAGATTCTATGCCCCAAGATTCAGGTGAACTTCCCTAGGGGACAAGAATTTACTTGTATTTCCATATATCTTTCTGACAGTAATTAATGCTGCCTATGACTCCATGGGGAGAGAACATCTGGAAGTTTCAATTTTGGAACTCTTCAAGTCTATGCCCTATACTTCTCTACTTGATTGATTTCTGATACTTTTCCTTTCCTGGTAATAACCTTATACTTAGAGTGTAACATTTTCCAGCGAATTGAGTTCCTTTAGTGAATTATTGAATATAAATCACTTTGAGAACCATTTGAACTCATAAATGTTGTTGTACTTTGTTCATTAACTTTGTATTTTCCTAATTATTTCATGTCAGATAGCCAAGTCAGTAGATCCAGCATGTTTACAAATGCCCTGAGTTAGAAAGCCTTATGAGGAAATGTGTTGTGTTAAGAATTTAAAAATCACAATTTGGGGGTCTAGGAGATAGCACAGGGGTCAGATGTTTTTGCTTTGTGTGCATCAATTTAGTCCTCAGCATGACCCCACAGGCAACACCAAGTATGGCAATGGTACTCCCTGGCACCTCAGAACCAAGAAGAACCACAAACTTGGACCCTGACACTAGCTATTTCACCTTGTTGGATAAGTATTGCCCGAAGTGACCACAGCATTACTCAGTGGAAGCCATACAAAATAAAGAGCAATTTCTATATTAATGTCATGCATATTAACATTTATTGAATTTACATATGTACCATTATTGTGCATTTGTGTGTCCAATAATATATATGCAGAGAATTACAATCACTTCTGCAATTAATTAAGCTCAATAGGCATCCTGCCTAGGAAACCAGTTAATTTGATTAGATAAAGTTATTAAAAATGCTTGACTAAATAAAACATTGCTTTTCTAGTTGTTTATTTGGGGACATTATCCAGCTGAGCTCAGGAATCACTCCCTACTCGATGTTTGAGATTACTCCTTGGTGGTTGTAGGGTACCATAGGCAGTATTTGAGGTTAAATCTGGTTTAGCTGCATTCAAGACCTTTCCTGCTGCACTATTTCCAGATCCCTAAAGTAATGCTGAATGAAGCATTATTTTCTTAGCAGAAATTTTAGATAGAAATAATGAGAGATTATTTTTAATTTTACTGTGCACCTTATCAGCTTTATGTACCTTACCATCTTTGTAAGACAATGTTTCAGAAAGACAAAGTGTTATTTGTAAGCAACATTATAAATATGACTTAGAAGTTTTTAAAGTCTGTTTCTTTTATGACTTAATTTTACATTTTGCAAGGGGTGCCATTATTGTTGAAGTGCGCTATGGACAAAATTATTTCTATTTTTGTTTTACTTCTGTCATTAACAAACTGTCAGTCACCTATACTCTCATGCTTGCAATCTAACCTTGTGGTCCTAGCTTGCTATATAATTCTGTCAATGGGAAAGTTAATAAATCAGCTTATAAAGGAACACTTATGTATGCTGGTAGAAAATTAAAGTCTTGCATCCGTAATTCTCTCTGATACATAATGGCCAGTATAGAATAGACTGCACAATTATATATAAGGTTATCCAAATTTGAGGACCACGAACTGACATCACTTACCTTATTTAGTTTATGAAGGGTTCATTTCTTTTCAGGACTGGAGGTCTGCTCCAGCAACATGCTATTGCTTTTTTTCTTATGACTGCAAAATATCTTAATATGGTTGAGAATCTCCAGTGTCCTGGAATAAAATAAACTATATTCAAAAAATATTGTAAGATATTACTAATTTATATCAACAAAAGCCTGTGAAATACATATGGGAATGAACAACTGGGGTATCTATTCAAAGGGAAGACAATATATTATTAAATCTTTATGAACTTATAACTATGATTATAGATATTCTAAAATTATAAATGTTATCACGATAAAAATATGGTGAGTTTAGAAAGAGAGAGAAAGTTGGGAGGGGAAGTGACTTTGATTGCTCAAATAGGAAGTAGCAAGTATTTTGACCTCTAGATTCCCTGCAATGCCTAATTGATAATGATGAACCTACAAGCAAAGTCAAGAAAAGGTGGACATAGTACATCTTTGTTGCTCAAACCCTGCACTCTAAACAAAGCTTATTTTCAGAAAGGGTAGTTGTCTGGTTCTTTCAAAGGAAACCTGATGCCTTAGAATCTACTCCATGAGAGTGTTAGTTGAACGCATTATAGTATGTGCTAGTTTAGATGGTTAGTTTATCCTAAAATGAGTTGTATGGGGAATGCTTAATTTTGCTCAAAGGATCAGAGTAGGTTTTCACTGTTGGAGTCTTGGGCACTGCCTGTCTTGGTGAATACCTCCCAAGAAAAATTCTGTATAGCAGATTCAGGTGAACTCCCCTGCTCATCAACACCTAACCTATGTCTTCTCACATTATTACAGGGATTCATACAGTTGAATTCACAGGAAACACCTAGAAGTTCTATTTTTTGTATTTTCTTGTCCTGAAATTATGTTTTTTCCCTTGTTGATTTTGATCTCTATTTTTTAAAAATAATTTTTATAATTTATTATGATTTTTAATAATTTAGTTTTGTAATATGTTATAAATGTGAGTATAAAAACTTTCCTGAGTTCAGTGAGTTCACCTAGCCAGTCATTGACATTGAGGATGATAGAAGCCATGGAAACACCTACTAAAAGACTTCATAACAGTAAAAACTCTAGTTCTCATATTTAGAAGTCTGACTTGGCTCATCAAGATAATAGCCTCTCTCAGGTCCCTAATATAAGCCACTGAATTTACTGATGTACAATAATTGAAATGGAGGACTGCTAAGGAAACAACACAAGTATATGTGCTAACTCATTCTCTAATACATCTCCAGAAAGTCATATAACATGCATAGTAAATGGTAAATATGGGGATTGTTCAGAAAGTACTAATTCAGAAACGACGTTTATTCTGAGGAAATCCAACTTGAGATACAACAGTCCATCTGGACACAATATGTTGAGGAAAAGTTAGGGACCATAGCAAGGTTCCCATACAACCAAGAGTAATTGTTCTAAAGATGACAACTGCATACAAATCTGCATGCGTATTACACCACTGTCAGTTCATTTTTATGTGAAAGAGAAAAATCTATACATATAGATACAATAGGATAGACGGTTTTTCAAAATCTCTTGTACAATGAAAATTTCTAAGGTACAGCTTTAAATCACTGAGGGATTTAGCAAGCACACTAGAACTTGCTTTTTAAAAAATCACTTTAATATTTATTATGTATTTTATTATTTTTTTAAATTTATTTTTGTTGCCTTGATGGACAATCTCACAATGCTAAAATAATAGGGTTTCGTTCATGCAACATTCCCACACTACATCCCCACAAATATTTGTATCCTTCATGATATTCTCAGAGTCCTCCCCCGACCCTTGCCTGCTCCACCTCAACACACCACCTTCAGAAGTTATAGTTTCTAAGTAATAAATATAAATATATTATATCCTTAGGTACTAATATTTTTGATTTTTTTTAAATTATATATTCCCCTAACCCTTCACCTTGTTTGTGATTCTTTGATAGCTAGAGGTCTCCAGACATCTGGTTGTAGTACCCACACATTTGTTTGTAGATTTATTAACTGGAGTTGAAGGAGTGTCACATGTGAGGTCATGGTGCTCACGTACTGGGCCTGGTGCTCCCCAGGTGGTACACACTATAATTGTGGTGCACACACATGTTCCCCTGGGAGCTGCCATCTTGGTCATAGTGCTGGCACATCATATTGGTTTCTGTTTTGTCCAAAGGTTCTACCCTATTTAAGTTCTCATGCTTACATATGCTCAACAGTAAGACATTTGAAAATCCATGTCAGTATACGGACCACCAACAAGAGAAACATCAAAACCTGAATTCATAGGCTCATGTTTGAAAAGTAAGTGCTTTTATCACTGAACCATCTCCCTGCGCTTTAGGTACTCATCTTAACTGACAGCATGACATAAACATAAACAATCAGAAGAATTGTTTAACAAGTTTGTGGAAAAGCTTTCTGGAGAATTGCCCTTGGTGTTTTCTTTATTTTTTGTTTTTGTTTTGTTTTGTTTTTAAGAACCTGCATGATTACTTTTTTCATTTGTCTCATTTTAATTTGAAAGTTGATTTCAATTTACAGAAAGGTTAAATAAGCATATCAAGACAAATATAGCAGAAGTAATTATCAACTCAAGAACAATTGTGTGATTAGCCAAAAAAAAATAACATTCTTTAAAAATCAAAACTGCATTTGAGTGTTGGAATGTTAAAAGTACTTCATCCAAACATAAAACTTGCCTTCAAAATGTCTATATTATGTGTACTGTTTTTCTTACTAATCTTGTGAATTTGTATTCTACAATGGAGTCACAAATGTCAGCTATAAATCATTATTATCTTCACCTGTTATTTTGACACACATTTTTTCTTCCATCTCCTGGGGTTTATATTGTTTTCCCCAGTGAGCTGTGATGTTTTGTTTCTACAATATTCTGGAAGCATCATGTTCTATGACCATTTGCTATATTTTTAGCTAATATTGTTTCCTCCAAATTAAATGGAAAAATCAGAACAAATGTCAAATTGTTGTTGCTTGTCTTCATCACTCAAATTAAATGGCCTGACATGGTTTTTCTTTGTATAGGAGTTATTTTCTCAAAAAGATGGCTTTATCTGATTATTTTTCAAATATCAAGCTGACAGAGAATTGGCTATTTGAATGAACTAAATGTCTGCACCTTTTGCAATGTTATCAAAATTGTGGAAAATTGCCTATGCCATGTGTCATAATTTATATCAGTCCTTTTCTTTTATCTGGAGTCAACTCAGAAAAATTGTTTCGTAATATTTATCTTAGATAATTGCTAAATTTATTGACTGAGTAGTTTAACTTCACACACAAAAAATATTTGATATTACACAATAAAATTACTCTCAATTTTTATTTTATTTTTATTAAGATAGCATGATTTATAATGGTGATAATATTTATACTTTGAAGTATATAGTTATTGAAACTCTATCACAACCAAATTGCTCCCAAACTTTCACTTTTAATAGTTATATTATGGCCAGTCTATTTCATTCTTTGCAAGTCTTAAACCCCTATAGAGTCTTGGCAACTTCAACAGAAACCAAACTTCAACTTCTGAACCAAACGCTATACTCTCAGTTTCTGTTTTTCATTCTTTTGCTTTTTTTTTATATACTACATAAGAGTGTAATCGTCCAGCATGTGTCCTTCTCACTCATTTCACTTAACATGACATTCGGTAATCCCATCTAAATTTTAGCATAGGGCAAGATTCTGTAAATTTTTTCCTGAGTAGCATTCATTGTGTATATGTATGTTTGTGTATGTATGTATATATATATATATATATATATATATATATAATGATTTTGTTAGCTACTTATCTATTGTTTATAATTGGATTTTTTTAGATATTTCCAGCTATAAATAGCATGGCAGTAAACAAGTAGGGATATATAATCCAGAATTAAGGATTTTATATTCTTGGAATAGATGTTTAGGAGTTTCTGGGCCATATGATAGTCGTGTTGTTTTCAAAAAACAACCTAGATAATTGGGTTTGGGGCCACATCTGGTGGTACTCGGGGTTCACATCTGTTTCTGTGCTTAGGCTTCGCTCCTGATAGGCTCAGGGGATCAAACGAGGTGCTGAAGATAGACTACTGTTAGCTGTGTACAAGGCAATAATTTTACTTCTTGTACTATTTCTCCAATCATATGACAGTTGCATTTGATTTTTTTAAAGATGTCCCCATACTGTTTTCCACTACAGCAGAAGATAGTCCACCAGTTTAAATTTATACTCATACAAAGTATAGGCTACATCTGTTAAAAAGCAATCTAGAAAGCTCACTGGGTCATCTTGTAAAGTTATAATTTTTATACTTAATGTGACAGTGCTTTACTACAAGTACCTCTTTAAAGTCAATTCAAGGTATCTTTCATTAGTCTAATCATTTAATTGTGCATCCAGTACAAAGTTACAGTCATTTCTTTTGTGTTGCAGGAAAGTCTCATTTGAAATAATGTGACCTTCTGAAAAATAGAGTGTAAACAGTTGAGTGTAATTCTATACGAATCAGAGAGATTATGATCCCTATTTTAGAGAAATTTAAATGTGATATTTACTCAAGAATTCATCTTAGCTACACATTTAAAATCAATATATCTTCCTTTTTTGATGACATAGATTTTTCCTTTACATTTTTTCACTCTGAATTCCAAAGAGTGTATTTTCTCTTTGTTATCTGGAGAAATCTTGTGAATGTCATTCTTCAACAAACAGGGTAATGGGAGAAAAAAATGTCAAATCCAAACACCAGTTATTTTTATCGATTGTCATAGACCAGAGAGATAAACTTCTAATTGCCCTTTCCTATCAGTCAACTTTTAAAAACTTATTTAAACCTACAATTTAATTGAATTATATTATAAGCTTAAATCCAACTCGTCTTTATCTTTCTTTCTCCTCTCTGTAGTTACTCCAGTAGTAAAGTAACTACAATCCTTATGTTATTGCTGTTTAATAAGTAAAATTAAAATAAGAGTGAACTTAACATAAATTCCACTCTCAAATGTATCAAAGTGAAGCCATCTAACATCTTTCTCCATATTTCCATAATAAAAGAGTTCCCTCCCTTCATAACTCATTGAAAATTTAACCCTACACCACCACACATTTTAAGGAGTAAGGATGTTCTTTAATTCTTCTCCTTTGAAAATGTTTCATCCAGGGGGTGGAGTGACAGCACAGTGGGTAGGGCATTTGTCTTGCATGAAGCTGACCTGGGATTGATTCCCAGCATCCCATATGGTCCCCTGAGCACCTCCAGAAGTAATTCTTGAGTGCAGAGCCAGAAGTAACCCCTGTGCATCACTGGGTGTGACAAGAGAAAGAAAGAAAGAAAGAAAGAAAGAAAGAAAGAAAGAAAGAAAGAAAGAAAGAAAGAAAGAAAGAAAGAAAGAAAGAAAGAAAGAAAGAAAGAAAGAAAGAAAGAAAGAAAGAAAGAAAGAAAGAAAGAAAGAAAGA
>JASTTN010007615.1:0-54739 GCA_030324115.1 Sorex maritimensis
AATTCACACTGGAGAGAAACCTTATGTTTGTAAGGAATGTGGAAAGGCCTTCTGTCATTACTCAAACCTTTTTAACCATAGGAGAGTTCACTCTGGAGAGAAACCTTATGTTTGTAAGGAATGTGGGAAGGCCTTCTCTCAATCAGGGAATCTTTCTAATCACTATAAAAGTCATAGTAAAGATAAACCTCATAAATGTCAGATATGTGGGAAGCACTCAAGCCTTATTAGCCATATGAGAGATCATACTAGAGAGAAACCTTATGTTGGTAAGGAATATGGGGCGGGCTTCAAAGTTCAATCATCCCTTACTAAACATAGAAAAAACCACACTGGATGATTTGATCTAATGAAATCCCTATGGTCAAAACAGGACCATTCATTACATCAGGTTTTCTCTGGACAGTTAAGATCTGGAGTGGTACAAAAGTACAGCAGAGGACATCAAAATCCTGTGTTCACAATCAACAGAGAAGCAGCCAGGCATTCTGGTGAGCAACTCAGCCCGGAAAATGCTCCGGACCCGAATTGGGGCCAACAACACCGGGGAGCCGGAAGGAGGAGATGCAGCCTGCACACCTTCTCTAGATGGAGCCCTGGTGACACTGAGCAGCAACTAACACGGCTCTTGGATTCGGGACTGGGACACATCCGAGCCGTGCGGCCGCATTAACCGGTTTTCTAAAACCTGAAAACATACAATCTTTTAATGGAAAACTAATTATCAAATGCTTCCTTAATAGGGTTATCTTGTTTGGGGTAAACTCCCACAACAATAGTGAGTTTTGTGTTGAAATATGGAACGTAATCAAGGTGAAGAGAAAATGAAGTGAAATTCATCAGTTATACAGTTGGGGTGGGGGGTATACCGGGGATTTTGGTGGTGGAATATGGGCACTGGTGAAGGGATGGTGTTTGAATACGGTATAACTGAGACATAAACCTGAGAACTTTGTAACTTTCCACATGGTGATAAAATAAAATTAAAAAATAATAATAATAATAAAAATTAAAAAAAATTGTGTTCAATGGACAGTGATTCCATGAGTTCAGTCAGTTCTATAAGGAAAAGTCACAAGATTATCACGTGGGGGCAGCAATGCCAGTTCACTTGTTTTTGTATTTCCATGTATTTTAGCTTGTAAATAATGGGTCTTGGTGATGGAAGCAGGAGGAAGGTGACTAAATAAACAGGTACAAAATTTACCCTTGCATGGAATTGTCATGACTCACCACTACATCATTGTAATTACAGGGCCTTGGAATCCAGCTCAGCCTTGTACAAATAAGTGCGCTGTCTTCTGTATTATTTCTAAATTTCTTCTATGAATATATATTTTTTAAATTTTTATTTTCTTTTTTCTTTTCTTCTACTACTACAAGTGACAAGTGATATTTTATTTTTGGGTCACACCTGGCGATGCACAGGGGTTATTCCTGGCTCTGCACTCAGGAATTACTCCTGGCGGTGCTCAGGGGACCATATGGGATACTGGGAATTGAACCCGGGTTGGCCGCGTGCAAGGCAAACCCCTTACCCGCTGTGCTATCACTCTAGCCCCCTGAATATATTTTTTAATTTACTTATTTTTTAATTACTGAGTCACAGTGAGGGTACAGTTACAGATTCACACATTTTCGTGCTTCTTTTTCCCTCATGCAATGTTTAAGAGCCCATCCCTCCACCAGTGTTCATTCTCCACCACCAATATACCCAGTATCCCTCCCACCCACCCCAGTCCCATCCCCCCCACCCCACCCCGCCTCTGTAGTGGGGCATTCCAATTTGATATCTCTCTTTCCTTTTGGGTGTTGTGGTTCCAAATAGGGGTATTGAGTGGTCATTCTGTTCAGTCTCTAGTCTACTTTCAGCACGCATCTCCCTTCCCGCACAGGATCTCCAGTCACATATTACACTCTATCTGGGATGACTTTCCCCCAGCGTGTGAGGCCAGCTTCCAAACTATGGAGCCAACCTCCTGGTATTGTATACTACTATTCTTGGGTATTAGTCTCCTACTCTGTTGTTCTATATTCCACAGATGAGTGCAATCTTTCTATGTCTGTCCCTCTATTTCTGGCTCATTTCACTTCACATGAAAAAATGCTCTGCATCACTAATCATCAGGGAGATGCAAATCAAAACAACCATGAGATACCACCTCACACCACAGAGAATGGCACACATCCAAAAGAACAAAAGCAATCGCTGTTGGAGAGGATGTGGGGAGAAGGGGACCCTTCTCCACTGCTGGTGGGAATGCCGGCTGGTCCAGCCCCTTTGGAAAATAATATGGACAATTCTCAAAAAATTAGAAATTGAGCTTCCATTTGATCCAGCAGTACCACTTCTGGGAATATATCCTGGAGAAATAAAAAAGTATAGTCGAAATGACATCTGTACTTATATGTTCATCGCAGCACTGTTTACAATAGCCAGAATCTGGAAAAAACCCGAATGCCCGAGAACAGATGACTGGTTAAAGAAATTTGGGTACATCTATGCAATGGAATACTATGCAGCTTTTAGAAAGGATGAAGTCATGAACTTTGCATATAAGTGGATCAACATCGAAAGTATCTATGAATATTTTTGTTAATTTACGTGCGTGATGAAGATGATTACATTAAGTATTTAATAAATGTCCTGGCAAGGCCCCTTAAAGGGGGGATTGGAGACATGAAATCAAATTTATTGTGCAAAGAAAGACTTTCATTTTTTGGCTTTTTGGGTCAAACCCCTCTTGAGGGCAAAGGTGTACTCCTGGCTTTGCCCTCAAGAATAACTCCTGATGGTTCTCGTGAGACCATCTGGGAGGCTGGGAATCGAACGCTGGTTGCCTGTGTGCAGAGTAAATGCCTTACCTGCTGTGCTATTGCTCCAGCCCCCGCAGAAAGACTTTTTTGCTGTGACTTTGAAACTATGGAAAGGGCCCCTGAGTCAAATTTTTTCCAGGTAGTAGGAACATGGAGATCCCTCTGCTCCCCCATCTCAGCACACAATTCCATCCAGCTGTGATTCCTAACAGTAAAGGGCAGTCACATTCCTGGATTCCACCCCTCTCACTTCAGTATTCTTAGGAGAAAACAGAACTTGCTTTTAGAAGCAGTTACATCCAACCATCAAGGAGTCATCAGAATGATAAAAATGAGGGGGCTGGAGCAGTAGCACAGCAGGTAGGGCATTTGCGTTGCACGTGGCTGATCCCAGTTCAATTTTCAGCATCCCTTATGGTCTCCTGAGCGCCTTATAATGGAGGATTCCTGAGTGAAGAGCCAGGAGTGACTCCTGTGCATCACTGGGTGTGACTCCCCCAAAAAATAATGATAAAAGTGATTTATATTGTCCAAAAATTCACATAAGGCTATACAGTGACCAGTATGTTTTGCTGTCCATTAGCTAAATGTATGACTGCATTCTTAGGATTCTCTATACCCTGGGATTTATTTACTGAACAATGCACTGGGGGAAGCGCATACCTGTTAGTGAAAAGGGGTTACCAACGCGGCCCGGACAATGCTCCGGACCCGAGTCGGGGCCAGCAACACCGGGGGGCCGGAGGGAGGAGGTGCCGCCAGCACACCTTCTCCAGATGGAACCCTGGCGACACTGAGCAGCAACTAACACGGCTCCAGGATTCGGGACTGGGACAGATCCGAGCCGCGCGGCCGCTAACGCGGCCGCGCGACCTTTTCTAAAACCTAAAAACATACAATCTTTGAGTGGAAAACTAATTATCAAATGCCTCCTTATTAGGGTTATCTTGTTTGGGGATATAACTCCCACAACAATAGTGAGTTTTGTGTTGAAATATGGAACGTAATCAAGGTGAAGAGAAAAATAAAAGTGAGGTTCATCAGTTATACAGTTGGGGTGGGGGGTGGGGGGTATACCGGGGATTTGGGTGGTGGAATATGGGCACTGGTGAAGGGATGGTGTTTGAATACGGTATAACTGAGACATAAACCTCTGAACTCTGTAACTTTCCACATGGTGATAAAATTTTTTAAAAAAATAAAATTTTAAAAAAGGAAAAAAAAAAGGGGGTTACTCCTGGCACTGCTTGGGCCACCATTTAGCATACCAGGGATGGACTGCAGGTGACCAAGATCAATGCAAGTGTCAAGCTTCTCGACTCTTCCCTCCTGCTTCATATTGTGATTTTATTTTATTATTATTATTATTTTGCTTTTTAGGTCACACCCAGCGATGCTCAGGGGTTACTCCTGGCTTTGCACTCAGGAATTGCTCCTGGCAGTGCTTGGTGGACCATATGGGATGCTGGGGATCGAACCCGGGTCGGCCGCGTGCAAGGCAAACACCCTCCCCGCTGTGCTATCGCTCCAGCCCCCATATTGTGATTTTAAATAGTGTTTCTGAACTGCCACTTGGGGTGTTCCTTGTAAGTGAGAGTTCATTGATCGCGTGTTGTGAAGGGATAGCCCATTGACCAGACAGTGCTCTCTGATGTTCTTACCAGCCTTTGCTCCTGTTCCAGTGTTTCTCCAGCTTTCTGGGCTGCTTAGCCAGTTCCTTGCTGCATCTCCAGGGCTGGCTTGATTGAAGACCCCATCTCGATTGAAGACTTCCCTGAGAAACACATTGTCCAACTGCCCAATCCACTCCCTCCCAGCCTGTTTTAATTTGCATCAGACAGGAAGTGTATTTCTTTTTGACGCCTATGGGAAAGCATTGGTTTAACTAAGCAGTTTTGCATGAATTCTTCTTCCCACGGCCCCCACTGTATGACCGACCACTCCAGCAACATCCTCTACATTCCATTATCTGAACCGATTCCAGTTGCATCACAGATTCACTGGGTGAGTCAAAAACATTCTCTCAACACCTAGAGCCTGTTCCTTTGAGAGCCTTGTAGAAATGGAGGTGACAAGACACAGGCCTGTGATTATTTGGCTGGAAGGAGGAGCCCTGAGACCAGGGAGAAGAGACTTTTTCAGGTGAGTGTCTTTGGTCCTTCCCTGGCTCGGGCCCTGGGTAGTGTGTGAGTCCCTCATGTGCTGCTGACCCCAGATTTCTAGGGCTCTCGGTATCAGATTTTTGCATCCTACTCACATTCTCTTTTGTTACCCTGAATTTGCTTTCTTCATTTTTCTCCATTCTTCATCGGTTATGCTTCCAAGAGATTCGGGACCCTTCCATCCATCTTTCCCTTACTGCTAGCTACTTGCATACAGTGTCAGGACTCCCTTTTTAGGATCAGCTGAACCCCCACCTGCCCTCTCTGTCACCAGGCTTGTCTTGCCCTCCCACCATGAATATGATTTTCAGTATATTAATAAATTCATTTTTCCTCAATTGGCCTGGTGTTGCTTTGGGGCTATTCCCAGTTGTTCTCAGGTGTTCCTTTGGTCGCTGCTCAGGGATCAGCCGCTATCACCCTTATGCAAGGAAGATGGGCTCTCTGCTGTTCTCTCTCTGACACACTAAGCAATATTCTTCCACCTTTATATTAAAGAATGAACACGTGTGCCCATTACAAGGCTAGAAGTACAGCGAGGTGGGCGCTTGAATTATACATGACTGATCAGGGTTTGATCCACAGCATATCATATGGTTCCGCAAATATCCCTGGGTCTGGTCAAATGAAAAAATGCAGAAGGCTAGATTGGGGATTCCCAAGCGCCTCCACGATCCTTCCAAAGGATCTGTGGGCCTGTTGTGACTTTGAAAGCCATAGAGAAGTCTGCTCTACACATTAAACCAGCTGCCACTAAATTAATTCTTATTTTGTTTATGTGGTTTGTTTCAGAATTCAAACCACAGCTTCAGGATTTGCTGCAATTCATATTGTGTTGCTGTGTGTGGTCAGCAAATACAAGTGAGCTCGTAAGATTCAAATGTTCAAACTAAATATTATGCCATCGGGATAGCTCAGTGAAGCAAGCAAGTGATTTGAAAGATGGGAACCGTGCACCAACCCCACCACCATATCTATGGTCTCTCAGCACTGAGGGGAGCAAATCTAGAGCCTAATTTTGGAGTAGAGGACCCTTTAGGTGTCGGAACCTTTCTTTGGGTGCTGACACCCAAAAAACTTCTATTATTTTTCATATCAAAGAAATGCTGTCACCTGGGATGTCAAGGCTCCCCTATCGTCATATTCTGTATAGGCCCTCAAATGTTCTGGGGTCACACTCGAAAACGCCAAGACACAGAGAGAATTCTATTTGGAGGACTGTATTCACACCCGCTGGCGGGCTGTCCTAGGCAGGAGCAGCAGCTTCCCAGCAGAATTATAGGCTTTTTGTTAGGAAAACCCACATCCAGGCACACCTGTTATTTTTTTTTTGGTTTTTGGGTCACACCTGGCGATGCACAGGGGTTACTCCTGGCTCTGCACTCAGCAATTACTCCTGGCAGTGCTCAGGGGACCATATGGGATGCTGGGATGCTGCAAAGCAAACGCCCTACCCCCTATGCTATCACCCCAGCCCCCACACCTGTCATTTTTAAGCACCTACAAATTTAGTTTACTCACCAGGCCCATATCCTGGCACCCGTAAGAACAATAACTCAAGCCTTGTTACAGACAAAGAAAAAGTGATTACACAAAACAATCACAATTGATTTTTAATCATCTCATTTTGGGGACCCTAAACCATGGTTCCTATTTGCACTCTATGTTAAGCTGAGTTCTCAGTAGAGTAGTTACAATAAATTCAGTATATTTATGGAATAATTCTGATAACAAAAATAAACTTCCAAAGTGACTAAACTTCATATTCTTACCATAACACACAGCAAATCATCACAGCTGAACAATTCGTCAACATGTCTGAAGAAGAGACTATAGTTGTCTCTTATACACCAGCAATATAGTTGTTCTTGCCCACTGATTCAAATTTTGAAGAATTTAAATCTTGCTGGATAGTCTAGTATTAAACTATTAAAAGACCTCTCAGCTGGAGAGTGGTGACAAGACTTTCCATTCATGAGTCCGATCCATATAGAACCCTATTGTCTTCACTGTACTATCAAGGTTGAGCACTGTCTGAAGAGTTTCTGAGCACAACTCTCCAGGAGTAAGGAGAGCACTAATGGCTCTGAACACACACACATACAGACACAGAGGAATTTTACTAACATGTATATTTTCCCAGTCATCACCAATCCCCGAGCCCCCTTCTGGGCCAACACTGACTCCACTCTGGTCCACATGGTTCACTTAGGTTTTTTTTTTTTTTTTTTTTTTTGCTTTTTGGGTCACACCCAGCGATGCTCAGGGGTTACTCCTGGCTTTGCACTCAGGAATTACTCCTGGCAGTGCTTGGGGGACCATATGGGATGCCGGGGATCGAACCCGGGTCGGCCGCGTGCAAGGCAAACGCCCTACCCGCTATGCTATCGCTCCGGCCCCGGTTCACTTAGTTTTACCTCACTCCTGTAACTGTGTGAACATGAACAGGTGAAGCAAATCAAGAACTGGAAGCTCAGTGAGATATAAACAAATATCGTTGCTCAGAGAGATGGTTCAGCTGAGAAGTTGCTGGTCCATGTTCCATTCATAGAACCCCAGAGGGTTCCCTGAGCCCAGTGTGGAGTGATTCCTGGGCTCAGAGTCAGGAATAAGTCCTTATCACTACCTTATCACTAGTGTAGGAGGTCCCTGAAAAGACTGAGTAAAGAAATCACTTGTATCACTTTCAGTGAAATGGTATCACCCTGAAGAACCCCTCTCTTTATGCCAATGATCACTTCCTTGTAGAATGGTGAGATCCTGGTGGTGTATTCATAAAGCAACTCGAGGAGGATCTTGATGTACTGAGTTTGAATTCCCTATTTGGCTAGGACTTCAGTGAACGCTTCAATCTGAACAGAATCAAAGGCCTTTATATTGATGCACATTAGACAGAGCGGCATCTTGAACTCTCACGAACTTCAATGAGCTTGGTCACTGTGTGGATATTGTCAATTGTGCAGAATCCATTTTGGAACCTAGCTTGCTTGCATGGTTGCCCTTCGTTTAGTGTTCTGCCTATTCAAATAAGGAGTGAACAACTTGTAGACGATGGACAACAGGCAGTTTGGGCGATAGTTGCCATATCATGGATTCTCTTTTCTTGTACAACAGAATGTTCCTGCTGGTTTTCCATTGGGATGGAATCTTGCATTCGGACAGGTAGTGTGTGAAGAGCTGAGCCAGTGTATTGATGAGTACTGTCAGCAGATACTTCAGGTGTTTGGTTCTGATTTTGTCTGGACTGGGTGCAGTAAGTGTCTTTCCTATGAAATGACATGTTGGATTTCGTAGGGAGGACGTTAGGAACGACATATCCATCCTGCGGAATTTTGTGTGTGGGCAGGTGGACGTGGTTTTTGAAGAGATCTGAGTAGAAGTCGTGAATAATCCTCTCCATTGCCCTTCTGAAAGATGTGCTAGATCCATCAGGACATTGGAGGGCAATCATCTTGGTCTTATAGTTGGCGAACCACAGGTGAGCACTGTGAATACTTTTCCCAGATTCTGCTGCATGGGCTAACACTGGTGCTCTTCTCTCTTTGAGATCTTCCTTTATCGCTTCTCTGCACAGCTTTGCGAGCTCAAACATTAGCCTGTGATTGCCTGAGGCTCATGCCAAACCACCTTGGCGAATGAGCTCGAGAGTTTCTGATGACACTCTCAGCATTCGAGCAGTTATGGAGGTGCTGAACCAGTCGATCATATTCCTCATTGATGTTGTCAACAATGACTTCCCACGTTGCCGCAATAGTGCCAAAGAGCTCCCGGTTGGTGGTCATTCTGGGAGTTCTCTTCCTAAACTTAAATTTTGCAGTCCTTTCTCCCTGGTCTGTGAAGTAGAATCTTGCAATAATAGATGGTATTCCGATCCCATTTGGTATTTTGGGACAACAGCAATATCGGTCAGGCAGAACCTTCAGCTGAATATGATGTGGTCAATTCGTCATGGAATTTTCCACCGGGAAACTTCCATGTCCAACGTTTAGGTTTGGCCTTCTGGAACTGTGTGTTATCATGGGTGGTCTTGGTCGACATGATGAACTCAAACAATCTATCACACTGTTTGTTCCATTCTAAGCCATGGGTCCTGATGTGGAGTTCTTCAGGCTACCTTCTTGGTCCTATGTTGGCATAAAGATCACCAACAATAATCTTGTAGGAGGTATAGTTTTCTTTACAGAACTTCTTTAGCTCCACGTAGAACTTCTCAATATCTTCTTCATCCTAGTTGGATGTTGGTGCCTGAACAACAAAGATAGAAACTGCCGTCAGTGAACCACATCTATTCAAGCGTAATTGTCCGATTCGGGTTGTTAGGCATTCAAATGAATCGATGCTCATGGCCAAGTTTGTGTTGACAGGATAATGACGCCACCAATCCCTCTGTTGTCATGTTCCTTGGAAGAGTTCCTCTCCAGATTCAAAAATGGCGCAATGTGATCGATGCCTTCTCATTCTGGTCAGACCATTGATATCGTACCTGATCTTCTGTGTTTGCACCCTCAGGTCTTCGATAGATGCTTCCAATGCCAGTGTTCGTGCATTGCAAGTACAGTCATTTTAGTTCTTCGTTTGGCACTCTAGTTTGTCCCTGAGATTTTATCAGACTCTCCTTGCTCGTCCTTCTTATTTTTTTTTTTTTGCTTTTTGGGTCATACCCAGCGATACTCAGGGGTTACTCCTGGATCTGCACTCAGGAATTACTCCTGGCGGTGCTTGGGGGACCATATGGGATGCCGGGGATCGAACCCGGGTCGGCCGCATGCAAGGCAAACGCCCTACCCGCTGTGCTATCGCTCCAGCCCCATTTCTCGTCCTTCTTAACACTTCTTATTGGGGGGCTTTTACATTTTTAGGCGAATGAGGCCCACTGTTGTTGCTGTTTTTCTCATATCGATTATGCCAGGGGTAGCTTGCCAAGGTCTGCCATGTGGGCGGGTTACTCTTGGTAGTTTTCCAGGCTCTCTGAGAGGGATGGAGGCTTTTAGGGTGACCTGCAATTGCCCTTACAGGTTTTCCCATGGTTCATACCATATTTGAACCCCATCAAGTATGGTGTGGAAATTTTGGAAAAAGGGTATTAAATGTCTTATGGTGTGTCCTTAAATTGGCCTGGAGCCATGCAGTGGCTGGGTAGTGAAGGTAGTGGAGGTTGGCCAGTGAGTATTTATCAGGCACCAGTAGGGTGGTACGTTTGGGTTTGATCCCTGGGGCGCTGGAGATTGGAGGAGGCAGATAGAGGATCTTGTTTCTGGTTCTTGTTGAGCCTAGAGTCCAAGGTCGCAAAGTTCTGCTTCACCTGGTTCTGTGGGGCTTCACTCATGCATGAGGTTTGGCCTGAGTGTCTGGAAAGCAGCCTGGAACGTGGCAGTGGTTGGGTAGTAGAGATATTGGAGGTCGGCTGGTGAGGTATTTACCTGTGCCTGTAGGGTGGGGCGTCTGGGTTTGATTCCTGGGGCACCAAAGATTAGAGGAAGCCACAGAGGATCTTATTTCCGGGTCTCCAGTCTCGGGTCTCCTTGAGCCTTGAATAAACAGAACATCATGAATAGGGGCTGGAGTGATAGCACAGCGGGTACGGCGTTTGCCTTGCACGCAGCTGACCCAGCTTCAATTCCCAGCATCCCATATGGTACCCTGAGCATGGCCAGTGGTAATTCCTGAGTGCAGAGCCAGGAGTGACCTCAGAGCATTGCTGGGTGTGACCCAAAAAGCAAAAAAAAAAAAAAAACATCATGAATATTATTATTCTGAGTATTATTGCGTAGTGATTTCTGAAGAATTAGGGTGGGGGAGTGTGAAGGTTGGTGGGACAGGGCTGGATCATGGCCCTGGCGACTCTGTGCAAAGAAATCTGTGAGGTTTATTCCCTTAGTGAAAACAAAAGCTTTGTTTCAGTCTCTCACTCTTCATCTATCCTAGACCCATATATGTCCGGGTGTTGATCCTACCCGAGAAAGGGGGGAAGAAATGAAGCTTTCTGAACACAAAGAAGCTGGTCCGGAATATTGGAAGCCTGGCCCTTTAAAGCTATGACCAGAAATGCAGGTGCCATCACTGAATCAGGGTTTGTTTGATTTTTCCCCTGTTGGTCTTTTGGGCAAATGTGCCTTCAGCATCATTTGCTGTCCTGCAGGGAGCAAGAAATGGGAACAGTAGGTCCCGGAGGGCCGGTATCCTTGCCAGTCGCCGAGTGGTCACCTTGAGCACCCTGAACCTCCACGATCTCTGTCTTGTGAGCAGCAGAGTTGCTCCAAGACGGTGGCCGGTGATGGCAGCCCCAATCACCTGGGACACACCAAGCACCACTGTTGAAAGATTTATCTTACTTATTAATTGTTTTTAGGGAAACAAGGGAGATTTAATGAAGAGAAGTTATTTCAAAAGGTGTATAAAGGGGGGAGTTTCTCCCTGGAGCGGGAGCTGGCTGCTCCTGGAGGTGCTCAGGGCTGACACGTGAGGAGGAGGGAAAAATTGAGCTTGTGGAGTGAAAGTCATTTGGAAAGTCTCAGAAACAATGAAAATAAGAACAAACAGAAGAAAAAGTGTTTTCTTTTTAAAGTTGTTTTTAATTGTGTTTCAGGGCCACACCCAGCATTGCTCAGGGTCACTCCTGGTTCGGATGATCCCATGGGGTGTCGGGACAAAAGGCCAGCGCCCTCCCTGCTGACCTACCGCTCTGGTCCCCAACCAGAGAGAAAGTGTCAAGGGAAGAAGGAGACCAAATTTGCAAACAGATCTCATGGAACGTGTGTGACCACCACAGTTTTAGCTCCGTTGCAGGGACACTTGGAGCCCAGGGGCAGTCACTAGCAGTAGTGCATGGCGTCATCCCTGGAATATCCCCAGGCTGGCCTACCTACATCACAAGTTTACCTGGCCACCTTTCATGTCTTAGGCGGTTTTAAATGGAATCAGGTGTAAAAGGCTTCCCTCATCAAGGAGTCCTCGGGGCTCATTCTTTTTCCTTTTGTGGTAGAAGTTTTGTGCCTCATCTGGCGGTGTTCAGAAGTCACTTCTGACTCTTCATTCAGAAATCACTCCTGGCACTGTTCAGTGCACCCCATGTCCTGGTCAGCATGAAGTCATATACTCATTGCGCTGCCTGGGGGGAGAAGGGGGAATCAGGTGTCTTTTTTCATGTACTTGGAGCTCCTAAGCATTGGGCAGAGCATTTTATTTTCAATTGTTCCTGGTTCAGCCATAAGGATCAGGGTTCAGGAGGTGTAGAGCTCTTTTCTTTTTCCTGTCCTTTTTTCCTCCCTTTGTTTTCTTTTTGCTTTAAGGGTCACAACCTATGATCCTCATGGAGTCATTTCTAGCTGTATACTCTATGATCAACCCGAGTGTTGCTCAAGATGCTGGGGAATAAATCCATGTTGACCACCTGCAGGTCAAATGCTTCTGGTGCTATTTCTCCTGCCCCAAGGTGCAGAGTTTTAAGAGTAGTGAGTGCTGGCTCTCCGCTGAGGTGTGATCCCGGGGCCACACGTGTGTGGCCTCACCACAGTTGCACAAACATGATTCCAAAGGCCAGCTAAACTTCTTTTGGTACTGGCAGATCCTTGCAGAATGTCTCCAGACAAAGAACTAAGCCGCGGCCCCTTGCCTGCCCAGGAGGGGAAAGGTTTTTTCTATCTCGCCTTTTCCTTGCTGGTGGGGGAGGGGCGCGGTGATCGCCATATTATGAGGACAACTAATGAGAGATACAAGATTGCAATGATCCCGTTTCTGGAAGAAATTTCCCTGGACTTAGTTGCTAAAATACAGAAATCCAGAACCGCGCGGGACCTCATATCTCTTCACAGCAGGTCTGACTCTAGTGGGGAACTCCTAAAAATAATACTGAGGTTTTTTTTTTTTGAAATATTGAATGTAAACAAAGAGAAAATAAAGTGAAATTTATCAGTTACACAGGCGGGGGCGGGGGGGAATGGGAGGTATACAGGGGTTTTTTTGGTGGTGGAATATGTGCACTGCTGAAGGGATGGTTGTTTCAGCATTATATAACTGAGACTTAAGCCTGAAAGCATCGTAATTTTCCATGTGCTGATACAATAAAAATAAATAAATAAAAAATAAAAATAAAAAGAGTAGTGAGGGTTGGGGACAGGTGGGGGTGGGCAATGAGGGACATACCAGGGCTGGGCCAGAGACTGTCCTGAAACCAAAAGTGCCATCTGAGAACGAAGTAGGTCGGACACTTCTTGGGTGTGTCCCAAGGCCTCTCATAATGCAATCTAGGATCACCATTGGCCACCATACCTTTCTGATTTTATTGAATTATGCAATTTGAGGGATACAGCTAGAAACGGTCATGGGTGACTCCTCCTGCCTCTGCACTCAGGCGTCACTCCTGGCAGTACTCAGGGAACCACATATAGGATGCCGACAATCAAACCTGTGTTAGACACATGCAAGAAAATCACCACACCCATTGTTCTATGTCTTTAGCTCCTTTGCACAGAGTTTTATTTTTTTAATTGTCAGTTTTGTGCATCAGCATGCAGAACTCATATCTTTCTTTTTTATCTGAGTTCAGGCATCAATCCTGGCAGTCCTGGGGTGGAGACCCTATGTGGTGTTAGGTATTGGCCCCAGCTTAATTGCTTAAAAGAAAAGCATCCTATCAACGGTACATTCTTTTATTTTTAATCTTTATTAGTAAATCACCATGAGGTACAGTTATAGACTTATGAACTTTCATGTTTGTATTTGGTTTACATCCCTCCACCAGTGCCCATTCTCCTCTACCAATGTTGCCACTATCCCTCCCACCATCCCACCCCAACCCCTACCTCCCCACGCAGCCTCTGTGGCAGGGCATTCCCTTTTGTTCTCTCTCCTGTTGGATGTTGTAGTTTGCAATAGAGGTATTGAGTGGCCTTCATGTCTATAGTCCACTTTTGGCACACGGTTTTCAACCCAAGTGAGTCCTTTCAACATTCTCTACTAGGTGTTCCCTTCTCTGCCTCTGCTGCCTTTTCGCCCAGCATGTGAGGCCAGTTTCCAAGCTGTGGGGCAGACCTCCTGGTTCTAGTCTCTACTATGCTTGGGTATTAGTGTCTGATTCTGCTACTATATATTCCACATATGAGTGCACGATCTTTCTATGTCTGCTCTTTCTTTCTGACTCATTTCACTCAACATGACACTCTCCATGTTGATCCACTTATAGGCCAATTTCATGACTTCATCTTTTCTAACAGCTGCATAGTATTCCATTGGTAGATGTAGCAAAGTTTCTTTAACCAGTCTTCTATTTTGGGCACTCCTTTTTTTTTCCAGATTTTGGCTATTGTAAACAGTGCTGTAATGAACATGCAGATGTCATTTCGACTACACCTTTTTGCCTCTCCGGGATTATATTCCCAGGTGTGGTGTTGCTGGGTCAAATTGTGAGTTCAATTTCTAATTTTATGAGAATCATCCATATTGTTTTCCAAAAGGGCTGAACCAGTCGGCATTCCCACAAGCAGTGAAGTAGAGTCCGTTTCTCCCCACATCCGTACCAACACCTGTTGCTTTTGGGTTTTTTTGGATGTGGGCCAGTCTCTGTGGTGTGAGATGATTTCTCATTATTGTTTGGATCTGCATATCCCTCGTCATAAGTGATGTAGAGCATTTTTTATATTCCTCTCAGCCATTCAGATTTCTTCTTTTGGAAAGTTTCTGTTCTTTTTATCACCCCACTTTTTTATGTAGGCAGTGTTTTTCTTGTGAAGTTCAACCAGTGCCTTGTATATCCTGTATATTAACCCCTAATTGTATGGGTATTGGATAAATATCCTTTTCCATTCTGTAGGCTGTCTTTGTACTTTGGTCACTGTTTCTTTTGAGGAGCAGAAGCTTCTTAGTTTAAGATAGTCCCATTTATTTATCTCTGTTTTCACTTGCTTGGCCAGTGGCATGTCATCTTTGATGATACACAATGGTACTTTCCTCACAAACCCTATATGACATTATTTTTTCCCCAGAAAAAGAATTTCTGCATCAGCTGACAATTCTGAAAATTCCACACTGTCCATATCTCCCAGACCAAGGGCACCCAGTGCTGTTGGGGTGAGTACCTGCAGAAAGGGGATTTCCAGGGATCAGCTGCAACAGGTTTTCAGTGTCTCACTCTAGAGGCCAGTGCAGTAGGACAGACTGGAAGGCATTTGTCTTCTGCACTGGAACACCATAGCTCCCCCTCAGCATCATCAAGTATGGCTCCACTCCCAGCCCCCAGATGTCTCAAGAATTTGTCTTGACACATGAGCATTATTTGAAATTTGGGGTTTGGGGAGAATCTCTCCTGCAATTTCTTTTCTCCTGTTTGCTACAAATTTGGAGCTGTCAGGGACTCTGCCCTTCTTTCCATATGTCTTCGAGATGCAGGGGAGCTCTAATGCGTACCCCTCCAGTAAAGCAGGGGCTGAGTCCTCTGAACTCCTCTCCCTGGGTCTGTCTCACTACTAGGGGTGCAGATGGAATTGAATTTGGGGCCAGATCTGGCAATGCCTGAGTACTGCTCTATTCTCTGTGCTCAGGGAACTGTAGGACAGTGGGTACGATGGCTTCCAGTTGGTCAGTATATTCTGCAGCCTGGTGTGCTCTCTCCTGCCTCTATGTTCCGACCGTCATTGGAAGTTCTTAGATGTAACCATTCAGGAATACATTCAACAAGAGACTGTCAGGAGGAGAAGAAAGACTTGTACGCTCTGAGCAAAATTATGGACTTAGACCATGGAGATTTGTTCTAGGATAAGTATAAGTTTTCTTCTCCTTTTCTTTCATAAAATCACATACCCAGAAGAGAAATATGATATATAATCACTGAAAACTTGGCCTGTAATCTCTGAGCACTTCCAGTATGCACCCCCTGAAATACCAGTGCAGAGACTTCTGGTCAGGACCCTGGTGTTTGTGCACCTCTCTGGTGCTCACAGCTCTGATTCTTCCCCCAGGTCTTTGCAGTGAGCCCCCTGCTGATCCTCAGGAATAACAGATGCTGGAAATGATGGCGATACAGTGTCTAACACACTGTCTGCAATTGAGGGAGAATGACACAATAACATGTTACAGTGATAGCAGCAAACAGTCTTCAAGGACAACTGAGTGTTTTTCAAGAGGGAGCCCTGAATAGTCTACTGGAATATTCTCAAACTCTCAAACTTTCTCGTATTTGAGGCCACGTTTGTGTCTATTTTGTTGTATTTGTCTTTTGGCCACACCCAGAGGTGCTCAATGTGTACCCGCAGCTCAGTGCCCAAGGACCACTCACTCCTGCCATGTCAAGGGATCTTATGAGGTGTCAAGGGTCCAAGTCTAAATTCTTGGATCTGTTTTTGTTTTGTTTTGGGAGGTGATAAGGGCCCACATCCAGAAATTCTCAGGATTCCTCCTGGCTCTACATTCTGGCATTATACCTGACAGTGCTTGGGGGACCATATGGGACAGTGGGGATCACCATCCCTACCCACTGTCTCAGGGTCCATTGTCCTGTTACTCCATCCTGCTGCTTTGTTTTCTTTTTTATTTATAATTGTGCAAAAGTGGAGGTGGTCACGCTTCCTCGTGTCTCTGTGATCCTGATTCATATCCCAGGACATGTGTTTCCCCTATTTTGTCCTTCCTGCTCTAGAGAGCCTCGCCTGCTCAGTCAGACAGTTCTCACACTGACATGGCTACAGTTCTGGACATATGCTAGACCTTGGAAGAAATAGCAAGGGACCTCTGGGGATGGCAGAGGCGTTTGAGAATAAGACACATTTTTTTTTTGCTTTTTGGGTCACACTTGGCAATGCACAGGGGTTAATCCTGGCTCTGCACTCAGGAATTACTCTTGGAGGTGCTCAGGGGACCATACGGGGATGCTGGGAATCGACCCCGGGTCAGCTGCATGCAAGGCAAATGCCCTACCTGCTGTGCTATCGCTCCAGACCCTCAAAACACTTTTACCTCTTCTTCAAGGATTTGAGGCTCTGTGGTGAGTTCAGAATCCTATAGTCCACTCACAGCTTTGAGTCACTCTCTGGACCTTGATTGTCCCCTTATCATCCCTGCAACAGTTTTGTGGGGATGTGGCATGGGGAAGGGGTGTCTAGTATTTTGATCCTGCTCAACGTTACTTTTCTTGGGTCTTTCTGGGTCTGTGATCAGTGTTACTCTCTGCAGTGATCACTGGATGAGTATTTATGGGGTTTGTTCTTGAGGTGACTGCATACAAGACCTGCGCCTCCAGGTAACATCTAGTATACTGTTCTCATTTCATTCTAGTAGATCTACTTCCTTAAAGTACTCACTGAGGCCTTCAGTCCAGAGCGTGGGAGTGTGGGTAGAGGCTGGTTTCCCCGGACAGGAGTAGGGAGAGGAGAAGGCCCTGAGATCTTCTAGGACACTGGGATGCATAATTTTATGCTCCATGGAATGAGGTGAGATGGCCTCCTGCCCCACTGTGTGTCCTGGCTCAGGTTGTGGTGACCTTTCTGAACACAGCTGTGAGCTGCACCCCAGAGACAGGGACATGCCTGGACCCCTCTTAGAGGAAGCTCTGCAGGGACATGATGCTGGAGACCTACCAGCATCTGTGAGCCGTCAGTGAGAGCTGTTGGGGATGCTACTAGGTCCCAGATGGACCTACATGGGCTTCCAGGGTCTGGGCCAGGCTTGAGTTAGACCGGTGCATGATTTTGATGGGTCAGGAAGTTTGACAGCCATGAGAATAGGCTTTTCTCTAGTTCCCTCTTATTTTTTTGTACCAGCCTTCACTCACACTTTGCACTGACGAGCCCCAGTAATCACTTTCAGGAACCCGATCTGCTACAATGAAATGAAGACACTATGCTATTAGGTCCCTGGAGGTGCTGGCATTGCTTACAATCACCTCAGGGAAAAACACCGTTGATGCCCAGGGGTTCCTTTTGACTATCCACTGAGGAATCACTTTTGATGGACATGCGAAACCATGTTGGATGCCCAGTACAGTATCAAACCCGGGTCAGCCACATGCATGACAAGTACCCTACGCGCTGTGCTACCACTCAGGTTCCTCTAACTAGTTCCTTCGTTGACTAAATAAATTTGCTTTGGGCCAGTGCAATAGTATAGGTTGCATGCCATTGGCCTTGCGCACACCTGGCTCAGGTTCCATCCCAAGCATCCACGATGGCCCTAAGCTCCAGCATGAGTATTTCCTTGCACAGATCCTGGAATAAGCCCTTGTCATTGCTGTTCGTGATCCCCCCAAAAAACAGAATTAACTTCTGTTACTACACAATTACTTCTATTATTTCAGTGTTTCTGTCTGGAGCAATAGCACATCAGTAGGGCATTCACGTTTCATGAGGCCGACCTGTTTTCAATCCCTCCGCCCCTCTTGGAGAGCCCGGCCAGCTACCAAGAGTATCGCGCCTGCGCGGCAGAGCCTCACAAGCTACCCTTGGAGTAATGGATATGCCGAAATACAGTGACAATAAGTCTCACACTGAGAGACGTTACTGGTGCCTACTCGAACAAATCGATGAGCAATGGGGATGACAGTGACAGTGACAGTGTTTTTCGTGTTTCAGTGTTGCTTTGGGTTTTCTTTGGGGTCATACTGAGTATTCTGCCTGGGTGAGTGTCGAATGACCACTGCTGGCAGTGCTCAGGAGACAATGGGGTGACGGACATTGCACCCTGGTCAGCAGTTTGCAAAGTGCGTGCCTTTGCCACTGTACTATCGCTCCAGGTCTCAATTTTCATGTATTTTGTTTGGTGTTTGATGCTGTGGTTCTCAGGGTACACCAGGTGATGCTCTGGCTGACTCGCAGTTCTGCATTCAAGAATCTTCCTAGCAGTGCTTGGAAACCATATGCGATGTGGGAATCAAACCTGGATTGGCCACGTGCAAGGCAACACCCTACCTATCATAGAGTCTCTCCAACCCCTTTTTAATTTTTCAAATGTCATTATATTTATTTTAGGGGGTTGATTGGGCCACGCCCGACTAGCTCTACACTCAGAAATTAGTCCTGGTTGTTCTCAGGGGACCATAGGGGATTCTGGTGATCCAGCCCAGGTAGGGGCATACAAGACAAACACCCACCCTGCTGTCCTATCACTCTGGCCTTGAAGCTTTGTTTTTTAGCGAGGATGATAGGGATATATTGCCCTGACCCACAGTGCACATTTCTTTAGCTCTGTCCCGGATAATGACATGATCTCTACCACCTCTAGTTATCCAGGAGAAATGGTTTCACAATCCCAATTATAAGAAAAATCAACCCCTTCCCCCATGCCATCATCTGGGCCATCATCACTGAGACTGACATAAAAGTCTAATTCAATGCCTTGTCCTTAGTGCCACAGACATTTGAGTTATAAGACCTATAATTTTCCCCAAAAGTCTCTCTGCTCTTGCTATTTCTGTGAGTAAAATGCATTTGCTCTTGGTAAAGTGCAGAAAGTTGATAAGTTAGATATTCTTTTTTCCTATTGAGTACTTTACTCACTTGTTAATTTTCATTTTTTGTTTGGGGGCCACAGCCAGCTGTAGGATGACATTCTTTTGTCCTTTCACCCCTTGGTAAAAGGAGCTTAGGTTTATCCTGGTCACACCCATCAAGGTGCTCCCAAGTCACTCCCATTTCTTTGTTTATCTGTAAATACTTCTCTATGCTCCCTTCCCCAAACAGTTAATCAGCTTTTCTTTCTAATGAAACTGTTAATTTGTAAGGTCAGATCTTTCTAGGACACTGAACTTATATTGTAAGTTAATATTGCCTTTCTCCTCTCCTTGTATATTTTGAATAGTTTACTTTAAACCAATGTCCCTTTTGTATAGACACAAGAAGACAATATTATTCTTTGTAACTTGGGATTTAATTGGCTTCAAATATTATTCATTCCCGGGCATCTGCTTTCTCCACCTAAGCCTCAGTTGCCCTCAGTTCCTAGCACCCCAAAAACAGGGTCCCGACGAGGGGACGGGACAGATCCAGGGCAAGTGGTGAGTTATGTGCTACTCTGGCATCGAGATGAGCCTGGCCAAAGTGCCTAATTCTTAACTATAAGTTAAGAGCTTGATCATGGACAAATGTTGTCATGATCCAAAAGTAATGATGAGACTAGGAACCTGCTAGGTATAGGAAAGACTAATCTGGCCTGAGAACTGCAGTCTGAGATCGAGATGGCCCCAGGAGAGCAATTCTATAAGCTTAATGCATTTCTTATTGTGTCCATACAAACTGATTAATATTATTAATGCTTATATGTTTGCTAGATGAGGAGAAGAGAAACACATTCATGGGACTACACCCTTGGGTGGATCATTCTGCTGAAGGAGAATCTGTCCTAGAAGCAGCATCCCATGAGGGAAAGAACTTTAGCCCTATTGATTGTGACCACACCTATGTGTAAGCCCCAACTCCCTCATGCTAGGGGATTTAACTACGCTGTAAGAGTGGGTTGGGGGTCGAGATCCAGAGCAAGATTGAGGGAGAGATCCAGAACCGGGAGAGAAGCGGAGAGAGAGACAGAAGAATGGAATAAACGACAACTGATCAATCAACAAGCTTGGCACTTGTTTTGTCCTCCATCTGCCCCATGGCCCAGGCTGCTCCTGCTAGGCGAGCAGCCGGGATCAAAACCCCAAACCCAGGGGGTGGCCGATGGGGAGAGCTGCCAGGGCTCCTCCCGGTCGCCCCGTGGCAGATGTTTTTTACAGCCAGCAATGCTCTGGGCTTACTCATGACTCTACTCAGTAGTCACTCCTAGTGGCCTTGTGGAGGGACCCTATGGGATGCAGGGGATCAAACAAGGGTCAGCTGTGTGCAAGGCAAGTTCTGTCCTGTATGTTATCTTGCTCTCGCCCCAGGACCTAATTTTGATTTGTTCTACTAGATTTCTTTTTAATATTATAACATTTTCAGTTTGAGTGAACCCAAGGGGCCTGAAGGAGAGGACAGCAGTCTTGCCTTGCCTCAGAGTGATGGCAACCCAGATCCCAACACACTTCTGCATCCCTGGAGAGGAAGGAGAGTCTGGCAGTGTCTCCCCTTGTCTGTCTACCTGTACCCGAGGGTGCAGCTGGTGAGGGCTTTTGCTCTAATGTAGGGACTTGCAGTCAGGGCCCATGGGGTGTGCTCCCGTCTCGTGCTCACAACTCTGGTTTTTCCTCCAGGTCTTTGCATGGAACTTCTCGTTGACCCTCAGGGATTACAGAGTTTGGAGATGTTGGTGATGCGCCATCTGGCACACTGTCCCCAGGTATAGAGAGTGACAAGATGATACCAGGCAGTGACTGTGACATTTCTCTTTGGGAGTTTCAGGAAGGAGATGTGGGATGTGGCTGCTGATCGGTGATAAGACTTGGGGTATAGGACTCATGTAGGTGTGATTGATCATTTACAGAGGTCAAGCATTTAGTTTAGAGGCAATTCTCCTGGAGGAATTAATTCAAGACAGTGCTCTGGCTCCCAGGTACATCTATAATGCTTTTCTCTTTCCCTTCTGTACATATTAAACAATTAAGTTATTTCTTACTAATACTTGCATTTATTTGGATAAACACAGTAAGAGATATGGGTTCCTAAACCGTGTTCTCTGGGCTCTGAGGGCAAGCCCACGGGGCTTAACCATAAATCCCAGTCTGGGTTCTCAGGCCATTTCAGCTTGTCCTTCCCCATGGGATCTGTCTCTTAATTCATAACAGCTTGCATGAGTGCCATCCTTTTAAGCTTTCTAGACTGCCCCATTTTGATGGCAGGGTAGCTTGGCCAGTCTCTCCAGGTCTATTCCAGTCCCATGGCAGAATCTCCTTTTGTGGGGCATTAGGATCTATGGCAACCAAAGCCTGAGTAAAGTAATTATGATGGATACCCAGGAGTAAATGTATTTCAGAGTCAATCAACTCCCAAATATTAGGAGCATGGCATTACTGTTCTTTCTTTGTTTAAGTAAAGAACATTGCTTTGTAGTATAATATGTAAAGGCTATAGGGGAATTAAAAAGCAAGTAATTCATTTCAAATACAAAGTTGAGAATCATCAAAAGTTTTGGTTGATACAAAAGCAACTGAATTTGGGAATATAACAATGAAATGTAAATATACAAAGGAAAGGTTAAAGATAAAGTCGGAAAAAATAGATAAAGTAGGTATTAGGGGCGCTCACGAGAGCATTATAAGCTTTTGGGAAGGGGAATTCACTGATAAAGTCTAAAACACTAAGGATTTTTTGCTCAATATTAATATCGAGAAAAAACCTAAAGAAATTCTGTTATTTTTTCACACCAATGAAATGCTGCAATTTTTTTCTATAGATAGTAAACCCCTGGTGCCACGTAATCCCATCAATGGCCAATATCCAGAAACTATAAGAAGAAGACATCTTATAGCCTAGTTCTCTATCTCAGAGAACCTGGCAAGCTACCGAGAGTTTCCTGCCCACATGGGAGAGCCCAACAACTCCCAGGGGCGTACTCTTTTTTTTTCTTTATTTTATTTTATTTATTTATTTATTTATTTTAAAATTCTTTTATTAATTCACCATGTGGAAAGTTACAAAGCATTCAGGTTAAAGTCTCAGTTATACAATGCTCAAACACCCATCCCTTCACCAGTGCACATATTCCACCACCAAGAATCACGATATACCTCCCCCTTTCCCCCCACCTCTCCAGCCCCCCACCCCACATGTGTAACTGGTAAATTTCACTTTACTTTCACTTTACTTTGATTACATTCAATATTTAAACAAAAAAATTCACTATTATTGATTTGGAGTTTCTCCCCCCTAAAGTCGATCTGCTGAAAAGAAAGAATTTGGTAATTTGTTTTCCATTGCTGAGAATGAAGAGATATGAGGACAGGAGCCCGCACTAGCAGCAGCATAGTTTTGGATTTCTGTATTTTAGTATTTTAGTAACTAAGTCCAGAGAAATGTCTGCCAGGAATCACAACATTGTAAGCTTGTACCTCTCAGCTACTTTATATTCCACATATGAGTGCGATCTTTCTGTCTGTCTCTTTCTTTCTGACTCATTTCACTCAGCATGATACTTTCCATGTTGATCCACTTATATGTAAACTTCATGACTTCATGTTTTCTGACAGCTACGTAGTATTCCATTGTGTAAATATACCAGAGTTTCTTTAGCCAATCATCTGTTTTCGGGCACTCTGGTTTTTTCCATATTGTGGCTATTGTAAACAGAGCGGCAATGAACATGGAAATGCAGATGTCATCTCTACTATACCTTTTTAGGGGCGTACTCTTATGCCAAAAGCAGAAACAATGATGGGTCTCATTCCCCTGACCCTGAAAGAGTCTCCAATGTGACACCATTGAGAAGGACAAGTAAAAAGAGGCTTCTAAAATCTGAGGGCTAGGACGAATGGATACATTACTAAGACCGCTCAATAAAATCGATGATCAATGGGATGATGATGAGGAGGAGGAGGAGGAGGATAGTAAGCACAAATGGTAATTGTTTAAAAGAACTCGTTTGTGGGTACTATGATAGTGCTGCGTGAAGGGCACTGGCTTTGCAGGGAATGGAAACCTTGGCTCCATCCCCAGCATCCCATACGATCCCTAGAGCCCCACCAGGAGTCATCCCTGAACACTGCTTGGTGTGTCCTCTCCCCAAATGAATACAAACAAGAAAACACAGAAGAAAAAAAAGTTCATTGATCCTGAGAAGCTCATTGATCCTGAGAGTAATGTGCTTGTGCTGAGATGTTTTAAATGGCCTCAGTGGCCCATCTAGACGAGTTACGCCAGGGGACTAGTGTTGCGTCCTGCTCTCCACTCATGGGGATATGACCCACAAATGAATCAATAAACACAAAACATTATGAATATCTGAATATTATCACCTGTGATCTATCTGAGATAATTGTGGGGCTGGGAGGTTGGTGAGGCAGGGTTGAGGCATGGTCATGGAAGTTGTTTGCAAAGGAATTTTGGTGAATTTTATTTTCTTAGTATAAATAAAACAAACTTTCTCCTCCATATGCCATCTCTTCAGCCCCTCACTCCCATCTATCCCAGACCTGGCTACTCCCATATGTCTGGGTCACCTGGTCCAAACCCAGCAATGGGAAAAATATTAACATTCCTGTCCTAGAATACTAGGAGCCTGGCCCTTTAAGCTTCGACCGGAAGTGCAGTGACGTCACGGAATCCAGGCCTTGTTTCCTAGGAGTCTTCCGCATTCTGGGCTGAAGTGCGTTTCTGCCAACTTTGCTGCTGAGGTGAGGAGCGGGAGAGCAGCAGGGAACGAGGTACCAGGGGAAACAGGGGTTTTTCCATGCGGGCCGCTGAGTGGTCGCTCCGAGCGCCCAAACCTCCGCCTTCTTCACATTGTGTGCACGGGGTCGCTCCGAAAAGGTGGCCGGGAGTGGCGGCTCCTCGCCCGGGACCCACCGAGTGCTCCTGCTGAAAGGTTTATCTCATTTGTTCATTGACTTTTATGGAAACAAGCGCGTTTTTACTGAGGAGAACTTATTTCTAATAACGCATAAGAGGGGACGCTCGTCCCATGAGGAGGGCGCTGGACTTACAGGCAACCGACCCGGTTCTACCTCCGGGACCCTACTGGGTCCTGGGATCACCACCAGGGATGAGCCCTGAGCTTCTCCCCGGGCCGCAATAAAAGACCCGGGATGGGTAGAGGAGGCACGTGGTCCTGCAAGAGAAGGAGTTTGAATGGAGAAGCTCGTTTTAAAGTTAGGAACAACCTTGTTTGTTTGTTTGTTTGTTTTCTTTTCCAGTCACACCCAGTGATACACAGGAGTTACTTCTGGTTCTACACTCAGGAATTAATCCTGGCGGTGCTGGGGGGACCATATGTGATGCTGCGATTCGAACCCAGATCGGCAGCATGCAAGGCAAACGCCCTACCCACAGTGCTACCGCTCCAGTCCCAGAAAAACATTTTTAAAGTTAGAAAATAACCGGTTTTTCCTTTTAAGTGTAATCATGTTTTAGGGCCACACCCGGTGTTGCTTAGGGCTGAGTCCAGGCTCCTCTGCTCAGTGATCCCTCCGGGGGCACGGGGCCCACATGGGATGTCGGAATGTGAGGCCAGCGCCCTTCCCGCTGACCTTTCCTCCAGTCCCCAACCAGAGAGAGATGTCAGTCAGAGGGAGCCTCAGTTTACCTCAGATCTGAGGGGCCGCGTGCAGCCACTGCCATGTTAGTTCCATTGCTGGGACACTTGCAGCATCCATGGCGGTCACAGGGGTGGCGTAGGGATCCTTCAGGAGTGTCCCCAGGCTGGCCCTTTGCTGGCCGCCTTTCATTCCTTAGGTTCAATACAGTCGGGGCTAAAGTGTGCATTTTTCTCCTCAAAGGGACCTGCAGGCACCTTCTTTTCTTCAAAAGAAATATCTTTTTGAGCCTCGGCCAGTACTGTTCTGGGGTCACTCTGGCCTCTGCACTCAGGGATCTCTCCTGTTGGTAGTCAGGGATCCTATGGGAAACCAGGGAGCAATGCGGGTCAGGTGCGTGCAAGCAAACGCCCTCTCAGTGTACGAGCCGCCTGCCCTAGGATGGTGGGGGACGAAGGCTCATTTTTTCACGTGCTTGGGATTCAAAACCATTCCATGGCACCTTTTAATTTCCACGTTTTGACACATGCAGAAAATTCCCGGGGTTTGAGGAGATGCAGGATTTTATAGAACACAGAGTGGAGGTGGGGGATGCATCAGGGTGGGTTTACTCCTCCTGCCCCTGCACTCAGGCAGCACTCCTGGTAATGCTCAGGAACCTCTGGGATGCCAGTAATGAAACCTGAGTAGGACGCTTGCAAGACAAGCACCTCACCCACTTTACTATTATTTCCAGCCCCTTTGTTCAGGAAATTTTAAATTTCTTGTTTTTTAATTGCAGTTTTGGGGCCACAGCGCACAGTGCTCAGGGCTTACTCTTGGATCTGAGCTCAGGCATTGTTCCTCAAAGTGCTGGGGAGGAAATCTATGGGCTTTTGAAAATTGAACCCAAATTAACTGCTTGATGAGAAGCACTCTATCTACAGTACTATCTCTGCTAACCCTCTATGATTTTATTTTGGCCCAGAAAAAATATCTGCTCTACCTGCCAAGTGTTTGAGCAACATGTCATCCCCAGTGTCCATCTCTCTCAGGCCAGGGTGCCCATTGCTGTTCTGGTGAATATTTGCAGAAATAGGGTTTCTAGGGACCAGCTCCCAGAGGTTTTTTAAATGGAGCACTCTAGGGGTCTGTGCAGTGGTACAGCCAGGAGGGCGATTATCTTGCACTTGCTGACGAGGTTCAATCCTCATCATCCTATAGAGTCCCATGAGCCATCATCTCCATCTGTACCCCCTCAAATTAAAAAAAAGAAAATAAATGAAGGGCGCGAGTCTTAGTACACCAGTTAGGACATTTACTTTCCGTTTGGCAGAACTGGGTTTGATCCCTGCACCCCGTAGGGTCCTCTGTACGTTGCCAGAAGTGGCACAGAAATAAAAATCTATCAAAAATTTGTGATAAGCTAGAGTGTTAGGAATGTAGGTAGGGCACTTGCCTTACATTTTGTTGCTCTGCATTTTATAGGTTGCTCTGAGCACCTGTGGGTCAAACCACACAGCTCCCGTCTCCATGTAAAAAGTCTCACTCCAGTATTCCATCTTTTGTCTTTTTGTTTATTTGTTTGTTGGTATGTAGATTCATTTACTCTTTTTTAAAAAAATTTTATTGAATCACCATGAGATAATTACAAGCTTTCATGTTTGGGTTACAATCTCATAGTGATCAAACAACCATCCCTCCACCAGTGCACATTCCCCACCACCAGTATCCCAGGTATACTCCCCCTTTCCCACCCTCTCCCTGTCTCTGAGGCAGACAGTATTCTCCATACTCTCTCTCTACTTTTGGGCATTATATCTTGCAACAAAGACACTGAGAGGTCATCATGTTTGGTCCGTTACCTACTTTCCGCATGCATCTCCCAACCAAACTGGTTCCTTCAGCCATTATTTTCTTAGTGATCCCTTCAATTCCATCTGCCTTCTCACCTCAGCTCAAGAAGCAGTCTTCCACGTATGGGGAAATCCCCCTGGCCCTTGTATCTACTGTCCTTGGGTGTCAGCTTCGTGTGATGTGACCCTACACTCCACAAATGAGTGCAGTCCCTCTATGTCTGTCCCTCTCTTTCTGACTCATTTCACTTAGCATGATACTCTCCATGTTTATACATTCATAAGCAAATTTCGTGACTTCATTTCTCCTAACAGCTGCATAGTATTCCATTGTGTAGATGTACCAAAGTTTCTTTAACCAGTCATCTGGTTTAGGGCACTTGGGTTGTTTCCATATTTGGTCTATTGTGAACAGTGCTGCAATGAATATATAGGTACAGATGTCATTTCTACTGTGCTCTTTTGCATCCTCGGGATATATTCCCAGAAGTGGTATTGTGGGGTCATATGAAAGCTCAATTTCTAGTTTTTAAAGGACTGTCCATATTGTTTTCCAGAAAGGCTGGACCAGTCGGCATTTCCACCAACAATGAAGGGGTGTCCCTTTTTCCCCACATCCAGCCAGCACTGGTTGCTTTCGTTCTTTTGAACGTGTGCCAGTCTCTGTGGTGTGAGATGATATCACATTGTTGTTTTGATTTGCATCTCCCTGATGACTAGTGATGTGGGGCATTTTTCATGTGCCTTTTGGCCATTTGTATTTCTTTTTTGAGGAAACTTATCTTCATTTCTTCTCCCCATTTTTTGATTGAGTTGGATGTTTTTTTCTTAAACAATTCTACAAGTATCTTGTATATCCTTGATATTAATCCCTTATCAGATGTGTATTGTGTAAATATTCTTTCCTATTCTGTGGGCTCTTTCTGTATTGTGGTCACTGTTTCTTTTGAAGTGCAGAAGCTTTTTAGTATGATGTAGTCCCATTTGTTTATGTTTGCATCCAGTTGTACGGTCAGTGCTGTTTTGTCCTTAAATATGCTTTTAGCTTCAATGTCATGGAGAGTTCTGCCTCGATTTTCTTCTATGAACATTATAGATTCATGTCTGATATTGAGGTCTTTAAACCACTTTGATCTGACTTTTGTGCCTGGCATTAGACAGAGTTAAAAGTTCATATTTTTGCAGGTAGCTATCCAGTTTTCCCAGCACCACTTGTTGAGGAGGCTTTCCAGCGTTTGTCTTGACATCTGAGCATTGTTTGAACTTCCTTTGGAGTGTTGGATGTATAAAACTATTTTTGTTTTGGTTGTTGTTAGTTTTTTCTTGCTGTTGTTGGTTTTGCCCTTTTTGCTACAAACTTGAGATGGTCAGGGACTGCCTCTCTGTCCATATGTCTCTGGATAAAGGGGAGCCATGTTGTATCCCTAACGGTAAAGCAGTTGCTCGGGCCTCTGAGCTCCTCTCCCTGGGTCTATCTCACTACTCGTGGAGCACATGGGGTGGGATTTGGGGCCACACCTGACAGTGCTTGAGGGCCACTTGCTGCTATGTTCTCAGGCTACCAGTGAACAATGAATACCAGGGAAGGCCCCAGACCTTCCAGCTGGCCTGCATCCAATCCAGACAGGTGTACTCTTTCATTCCTACCTTCCTTGGAAGTTTGTAGATGTAAACATTCTGGAATATACACAAGTCTGTCAGGAGGAAAAGAAGGAGTTGGTGGCTCTGAACAAAATCCTGTGCTATCACCATGAAGCTTTTAGACCAAGTGTAATTTTCCTCTCCTTAATCTTATGCAAAGTCACATACCCAAAACTGAGTCAAATCGTGAACTCAGTGAAAACCTGGCCTTTAAGCTCAGAGCTCTGCTGGGTGTGGCCACAAAAGATAACCAAACCTCTGAAATGAAGCTTGAGAATATGTCACTGGATTTCACATCTCTGCTCTTGGCAGATAAGTTCCTCTTTGATTGAGCTGGGTGTGGTTCGGAGTAGAGGGGGGGCCTGCCAAAGCAGCAGTTCTCAGGGATCACTCCTTGGGGATTCAGTTGAGTTGAGTCTGTTGCATGAAAGGGAAGTTGAGTCTGTTGCATGCATAGGAAGTGCCCTGGCCACTGGTCACTGTTTCTGGCCCCTGCTGGCAATTCAAACCTTCTGATTTATAGCCTTTGATTCCAGCTCAGGGTCACTTTGGGAGCTCTTTGGTGTCATCAGCCTTGCCATGGCCTCTACCAGCTGAGCCTCATCGCTGCCCCCTTCATGCCCATCTGTGTCCTTCTCACAAGTTTCACAGGATTTATATAGAATTAGAATTCCTGGGGTCAGGGATAGGCCAGAAGTGCAGGCCCTGGCCTTGCAAGCAGTCTGCCATGATATATCTCCAGCAAAACGCAGTGTCCTCAAGTACCACCAAGAATAGACCAAAAGTTCTGCTACTTGTGGCTCCAAAACCCAAACCTGTGCCCTATCAAACTGACTGGGAGGAGGTGAAGCATGACATACCTTTTTCTTTCTGTTGGAATTTTGGCTACACCTTGTAGTTTCTACTTCCGGTACCTTGTGGGTTGCTAGGGACAGAATCCAGGTCAGCCATTGCAAGGCAAGTACCCTAGCAGACAGTCTCTGTTATGTTGGAATATTTCCCCTTTTCCAGCTGCCTTCTGGAGTTTTGTCACAGAAACCTTTTGTCACAGAAACCTAGCTGATCTTTGACCCGCAGATCTAAGGTGCTAGCCAGGCTTGACTTGACATTGTAGATTCCAGGCTCTGGCCCAGCCTAGTCTTTGGGATGTAAATTTCAGGTGCTGCCTAGTTTATAATTGACATGTAGATTTCTTGCTGCAGCCCAGCCTGGTCTTTGGGATGTAAATCCGAGTGCTTTCAGCCCAATGAAGGCTTCAGTTTTGTTTTTGTATCTTCTTTCCGGGGGCCCAGATTAACGGCCTGCAGATACAAGAGAATTATGTTGCCTCAATGTTCTTCCTGTAAGATCTTTTGGTGCCTTGGTGACGTCAATGTATTGTGCCCTTTGGAAGGGCCATGATCAATAAAAGGGGTTCGGAGGGAAGGTTAGGGGGCGGAAAGTGTATAGAGGACGGAGAGTGTATAGAGGGAAGATTGAAATAAACTGCAAGTGAGACCAACCATCATGGCTCCGTTCCTTCCTTCGCCTGCCACATCTTCGCCATCAACCTCCCCGGGGTGGGGGAAGTGGCTGGAGGCTACCGAACTTGGGTGGCGGGAGATACAGCTGCTGCCCTAGGCCCTGTGCCTGGCTCCGTGCGGTGAGGCATCCCTTCCCTCGCCTGCGCCTTTTCTTTTTATTTTTATACACTGTTGTCCCATTTTTCATCGATTTGCTCAAGCAGGCACCAGTAACGTCTCCATTGTGAAACATATTGTTACTGTTTTTGGCATTGAATACCAAAATAGCTTGCTGGGCTCTCGAGAGGGATGGAGAAATTGAACTCAGGTCATACGCTTGCAAGGTAAACACCCTACCCACTGTGCTATCGCTCCACCCATTAGTTCAGTACTAAGTATAAATATATTAACATGGAAGAAAATGTCTGATTATGTTTCTAATCAGTTTCCTCTTTGAAGTCTGCACTACTACAGGGAAGCACCAGTGTGTCACAGTTTGTGAATTTAGAAATACCATACTCCTACTATTACTGCTACTACTACTACTGCTGCTGCTGTTACTACTACTAAATACTACATACTACTGTTATGTAGTTAGTTGTCAGCACACTATAGGTCCAGCCTTTCAAAAAAGTGTCTTATTTTAGGTTAGATGTCATGCCTGGTGATGCTCAGTTGTTACTCCCAGCTCTGTGCTCACTGATCCCTTTACGCACTGCTTGAGGACGCTGTGAGGTGACTGCAATTGAAACATGGTCGAGCATGTGCCAAGCAAGCACCCTCTGCTTTGTGCCATGTCTGTGAATATTATTAAAAAATTTTACACTGGATAATGTCCAGAAAGTTATGAAATTAAATGTTCTTGGTTCTCCTGAGTACACAACTTTTTTTCACTTTATTTTACATTGTTAGTACATAGTAACATAACATTTTAATTGGTTTGTTTTTGTTTATTAGTCTCAGCCAACTGAGCTCCTAGCTTACTCCTGACTCAGGAATCACTCTTGCTAGACTTGGGGGATCCTATGATATGTGGGATCCAAAACAGTGTCAGCTGAGTGCAAAGCAAATGCTGTACCAGATGTGATTTCACTCAGGCCCCAGAGACTAATTTTTATCTGTTCCACCAGGTTTCTGTTTAGATGTTATAACATTTACTTTTTTTTCTCTTTATTTTTTTTTGGCTCTTTGGTTCACACCTGGCGATGTGCAGGGGTTGCTCCTGGCTCTGCACTCAGGAATCACTCCTGGCAGTGCTCAGGGTACCATATGGGATGCTGGAAATTGAATGCGGGTTGGCTGCGTGCTAGGCAAACACCCTACCTGATGTGCTATTGCCCCAGATGTTATAACATTTTCTCTTAGAGTGGACCCAGGGGCCTTAGAGACAACACAGCAGGTCAATGCTTGCCTTTCCTTCCCTGAGAGCGAAGGTCAGCCCAGATTCAAACCTGCTTCTGCATCCCCTAAAGAGGAAGGAGCATCTGGCAGTGTCTCTCCTTGGTGTCTCTGTGAACTGATGCCCAAGGGAGAAGCCAATCAGATCAGACTATTTCTGGATCTAACGCAGGGACTTCTAGTTAGGGTCATATGAGTTTTGCTCCTCTCTGGTGCTCACAACTTTGACTTCTCCAGGACTTTGTCAAAGCGTTGGTGAGGATCCTCAAGAATAATAGCCTGAAGAAGATGGTGTTGCGCAGTCTGACACGCTGTCCCCAGGTAAAATGTGACTCGATTAGGCTCTACAGTTACAGGAGCGCACATGCCTCCAGTGTGGACTATCTGGGAGTCATTTCAGGAAGGAGATTTGGGGTGTGGCTCCGGTTGGAGTGCCCCATTCTACTGTCTGTGGCCACTTTTATCCATGTTCATTGGTTTTCTGTTTACTTTGGAGCGACACCTAGTGGCCATCAAGAAAGGCTCCCAGTTTTGTGGTCAGTTGTCAAACTCTGGGTCTCCTGGACATATGGATGACGGACAAGTCTGATTTCTTGGGACTTTGCTTTTTTTGTTTGTTGGGGGAGTGGTTAGTGGTGCGGACCACACCTTGTGATTCTTGGAATTACCCATTCTGACATTACACCTGCAGTTCTTGGGGGACCATATGGAACACAGTTATTGTCACATACCTACTGTACTCTTACTGCAGCCCTCTGCTTTGTTTCCTTTTGTATTTTTTTCTTTCATAGTGGAGGGGCTCGGCGCTTCTAAGAGAAGAGCTTGGGATTCACAGCTGATGGGCATCACGGGCCCCAGGGTGTGCTGGCACCTGTTATGACTGCAGATCCCATAATTTGCGATTTCCCTATTTCATTTTCCCACTCTGGAGAGCCTCTCCTGCTCCGCCACAGTCTCAGGTTAAAATGCCTCTGTGTGTTTTGTTTTGAGCCTGTGCCATTCCCAGGGAGAGTGTTCAGAAGTTCTCTGGGGACGACTGAGTTCTTGTGGGTCAAGTAACCATTATCTCCTTCTAAAGGGATTTGGCCCAGCCCTGAATTGTGAGTTCTGAGTCCTACCGGCACATAGGTCCACCCATAGCTTTGACTTTCTGCCCGGACATTGTGCATCACCTCATTCCTAGAATATGAATGAAAGATGTATCATAGGGCAAGGTGTGGCTAGTATTTTGTTCCAACCTAGTCTTCCTTTTTTTATTTTTTACTTTTTGGGTTGCACGCAGTAATGTTAGGGGGAGGGCGGTTACTTCTAGCTCTACACTGAAATCACTCTTGGCTTATGGAACCATATGGGATGAAGGGGATCGAACTCAGGTCAGCCCACGAAAATAAAATGTCCTAACAGCTGTATTATTGCTCCATCCCCTTAGTGTTGCTTCTTTTCGGTTCTGCTGGGCATGTGTTCAGGTCTTACTCTCTGCAGTGCTGGGGCCACTGGTCCACTGGTGTTGGGCTTGGCCATGGGGTGTCTGTGTAAGGCCATCACCTCCAGGAACCTTCTAGAGTAGCACCTTGACATTGCTGCGGACCTGGCTGCCTTAGAGTGATTTCTTGGGACCATGAGTCAGGAATGTGCATGGATACTGGTTCCTCTCGAAGGAACAGGGGAGATGGCCTGAGTCCCTCTAGTGCCGTCTTCATGGCTGAGAAAACAGAGTGGTGACTGACACTGTCTCCTGACTCCTGTGTCTATCTGCTCAGGATGCAGTGACCTTCTCTGATGTGTCCATGAACTTCACCCAGGAAGAGTGGACATCCCTGGATGCCTCTCAGCGAAAGCTCTACAGGGATGTGATGCTGGAGACCTACCAGCACCTACGAGCCATTGGTGAGAGCCGAGTGTGTCAATTCTTGCCGGAACAGACCAATTTAGACTCGTAAGGTGTTCCCAGGTCTGTGTGTTCAACAGGGGCCATGATCTGAATAGTTCCTTCCAGTGCTAAGTCAATTTCTTCTTGTTTTACACACAGCTTCACTGTATTTGTTTGGGTTTGACTTGGTGCCAAGTACACATTCTACCTGGCTGTGTGTTAAATGATCATTTCTTGGGTTGCTCGGGGACTCTAGGGCTGCTAATGATTAAAATTGGTTGCCAGCTTCAATAGTCAGAGCATTACCTCCAGTACAATTGCACCATTCCTTCTAGGTGAAGAATTTTGTTTTGTTTTTATTTGATTATGGGGTTTCACGGAAAATGCTCAAGAATTGTTCCTGGTCGTGCCTCGGGAGCATATGGGCTGCAGGGGATTAAACCGTATTTGTGCAAAGCACAGGTGTCCACCCGCTGTAATATCTCCCCAACACAAGTTATTTATATCTTAGGGCTTCAGCATCAGATCCTAATCTATTTCAGTGTTTGGGATTACTCGAAGTATTTCTTGGGATAATGATACTTCAGCATGACTCAGGGTTTGCTCCAGGACTCTACACTCAGGGAGCACTCCTGGCTGCCTCTGGAGACTGTATAGAATATTAATGATCCAACTACGATTGACCTTGACCAAGGCAAGTATCGACCTGATGAACTCTGTCCAGATATGTTTTTTTAACGTTTTTAAGTAAATAATGGGTCATGCCATTTCAATCTAGTTTGGGATTTCTTTTGCTCTTGGACTTACTGCACTCAGTGTCTCTGTCACTGTCATCCCATTGCTCATTAATTTGTTCAAGCGGGCACCAGTAAAGTCTCCATTGTGAGACTTGTTGTTACCATTTTTGGCATATCCAATACTCCACGGGTAACTGCACTCAGTGATCACTTTTAGTGGGACTCAGGAAACTCCCTGTGGTGCTAGGACAGAGAAATATCTATAGAGGTGAGGGTGATTGTCTTGCAGGAAGTTGAGGCAGGTTCAATCCCCGGCATCCCATATGGTCACCAAGCACTTCCCAGGTGATTCCTGACAAAGGTAAATACAGTGCTGGCATCAATCACATAGAGACCAGGGCTATATTGTTTGCAGGATTTTCTGGTCTCTCCTATTTCACTCTTAAATAAAAACCTGGGTTCTATGTCACTGATAACCAGTAATCTGCAGCATATCAAAAGTGGTGATACTGTTTCATGCCTTTTGAGGAATTTGCCCAATTTCGTATGGACAAATGGGATTAACCTGTTGCCTTTTCCTTGTCACTGATCCTTGTGTCTGGGAGCAGGGCATTCCGAGGGGAAGCCTGCGGTGATCTCCTGGCTGGAAGGAGGAGCTCTTAGACCAAGGAGGAGAGGTGTGTGTGCAGGTGGGTGTCTTAGGACCTTTCATGGCTCCGCTGCTTGGCATTGTGTGTGTGTCCTGAGCGAGTGTCAGACAAGTGACTCTGTCGGGGGTTCGGGCTCCTGGATCCAGGCCTTTGTGCTGCGCTCAGCCTGCTCTTCTTCCCCTTGAACTTTCAATTACAGAATAACCGTGCACTTTGGTTTCTGCCTTTGTCATTTTTCCTCATCTTTCATGTATGTAGAATAGTCCAAGGAATAGATCCCTTTTGGTCCCCAGTCTGTGCCTCACCAGCTTGGCTGGACAGACTCTAATGTAAAGCCTTGGGTGCCCTTTGCAGGAGCATCTGGGTGACTCTTTGTCTTCTATGTACTGCTTATCTTTGCACTCAGATTGTCAGAAATAGTAAGAATTTTTCATTTGTTTTGTTTTTGGGCTCTATGATACTCGGCTTTTCCTGGAAGCTCACAGGTTACTTTTTGTTTTTTTTCCTTTTATACGGGTGATACCAGGCAATTCACTGGGGTTACACCTGGTTCTGCACTCAGGAATTACTCCTGGTGGTGCTCGGAACACCATATGGCATGCACCAGACGGATCAGGGTCAGCTGCGTGCAAGGCAAATGCACTACCCAGTGTAACATCACTGGAGCCCCTTGGATTACTTTTGGCAGTGCTCAGGTATCAGCCTCACAGAAAGTAAACAACAGACTTGATTTTCTCTCTGCGACCCTCTAAGAAAAATTTTGCCTTTCCCTTGAAATTGTGAATCACTGATCCCATAACAAAGCTAGAGAGGACCATCCCTGTAGGCTAGTGGGGAGGGCCGTTGTCTTGTGCTCAGCTAACATGGTTTCCATAGGAGCATACTATATGGTTCCCTAGTATTCTTGGGTCTGGTCTATAAACAAAACCCGAAAATGAATGTGTGTCATTGCCAAGCTCCTTATGGAGATCCTCAAATAGATCTTCCACCTCCTCTACCTATTCAGCTACTTTGCAGTCAGCATATTCTTACCTTGTGTGTTGTGTTTGATTTCAGAAATCCATCTGCAGATTCAGCATGTAGCGCTGCCACAGTTTGAATTGGGAAAGGAATCATCTAATTCGAGTGAGATGGTAAGATTCCCATATTCAAAATAAGTATTTTTACACTGGCTGGATAGCTCAGTGGACCAAGCATAGGATTAGAAAGGTGGAGGTTCAGACTCCATCCTACCACCATGTTTACAGTCTCTGGATATGACAGGGAGGAACTCAAAGCCTAATTATGAAGAAAGGGGCCGTTGCTTCACTGGGGTTAAAATCAGTCAGTTCAAAAACTACAGAAATTCCTTTTTTTTCACATATTGAAATATTATGGTTTGTCGTTTGATAGAAAGTAAGCACAAGCGTCAGATTGTTTCAAAGAACTTGTTGGTTGTCCACTTCATCATGCAGTGGGAAGGGCACTTGCTTTACCCAGGGATAGACATCTGGGTTTTCAGTTCATATGGTCCCCAGGCCCCAGCAACATAGGTCCCTAAGATCTGCTTGGTGTGTCCCACGCCAAAATAAATACAAACAAAACTGAAAGAACAAAAAAGTCATTGGTTCAGAAGGGAATCCTCTTGTGGCTCCTGTACTGCATCACAGCTGTGTGGATGCAGTGTTGCCTTCAAACGTAAATCCCCGGTTTCACACTGAGCTAAAACCGAACCAGGTCTCGGGTCCCTTTTATTTCCACTGGAAACTAGTGCTTCAGTTTTCTATAGAGGGTGCTAACTCCACTTAATTTGTCTGTCACTGAGATAAAGAAGATGTACACAACTTATGACCCCTCGTTGGTCAATTTTACAAGTCAGCTTTGACGAAACATTAGATTGTTTCATGCAAACTTTCTGCACACATTCAAGTTGGATTTTTGTGTTTCAAATTCAGAAAGCACAGCTGCCATGTTGGAGTATAGTTCTAAGCTTCTGAGGTTTCACATCTGTTTGTTTTTTTCTCCCACGCAGAGAGCTCACGTTAATTGAATTCCACTCACACAGTGCTCCCCAGGCACTCCAAATTCCATGATGCTTTTTCACATGGGAATTCATTGACCCCAAAAAAATATTTCCTCCAGGGCATCATATTAGGCACTTGACTTAAATCTATGTTGCACTTCATTCCTAACACCCCAAAAGGCGGGCTGCAACAAGGGACTTAGATGAGCCTAAGCAAGCCATAAGCTACCCTGGTTTCAGAAAGAGACAGCCTAAGCACCATCAGTAGTATGATAAATTAAGTTACAGTCATGGAACAAAGTCTTACTTGACCCAAAAAGAGTTATCTGAATAAAGACCCTCTTGGAATTAGAAAAAACTAACCTGGCCTGAGACGTGTCGAGTGGGAAATATAGATAGATGTTCCCAGGAAAAACCACACTTTTGTCTAAATCTAGGGTATAGATAAACATTTATATCACATACTTGGTTCATGTAAAATAACTAGAAATACTATAAAAAAGTAACTCTCAAACAATTGTTTAAATGAATCATTGGCAAAGGAAATGAGAAAGCAATACATCCTTAGAAAGAATCTAGCCCTTGGGTAGATCTCCGAGAAGGAATCGAGAGTGGATTCTAGAGTGCTAGAGCCCCCAGATGATATTCTGTCCTTGGGTGCATGTCCTAGAGGAACTTCCCCTAAAATTTCTTGACCTGTGTGCATTGTTTATGTCAATGTTCCAATACATGTATGTATCGTTGCTGCCCAACAAGCCTCCGTGATTTCTCTCTCATTAACGCTATGATAGGAATAAATGGCCCCTGAATTACCAACCAGTCATGGCCCTAATTGTTCATCTAATGTGGGGTGATGGGCACTGATCAGACCGTAATGTACCAAGGGGCCACAGGACCCCACAAAACAGTGAATCAGAACATGAAACGGCCTGCCTGAATTGTTTTAGACATGGAAATTTGATCAAATAGAGCAATAATTGGAATCCTTCTCTACTGTTCTGCAGGGAAGCAGCCATTCCCAGTGGAATGCCTCTGATTCTGTGTACTGTGACAAATTCTCGAGTGAACAATCCTGTCTTCATCCCCTTGGGGATGCTGAGACAGGCAGGATATCCTCTGAGTGTCATCGGAAGGAAGAGAGCAACCTCACTCCAAAGAAACCCTCCCCTGGGAAAGCTCCTCACAGTCTGTTCTGCACAAACCTCAAGCACAAACCCACCCATTGGCGCAGCCCATGGTCGGTGGGAAAGGAGCACTGTTTATAGTGAGTCCTTCAGGCCGACAGGCCCAGAAGCAAATCAACGATGTACTGAACCTGTCCGAGTGTAAGAATTGTGGAGCTTTCCTATGTTCTTGGCACTATGGTGTTCCTTTAGAAACCCTCAGTGGACAGAATTTCCAGGAATGTCAGCAGCGTGGACAAAAGTTGAGTCAAAAGTTACCATGTGGTGGGGTTGGAGTGATAGCACAGCGGGTGGGGCGTTTGCCTTGCATGCAGCCGACCCGGGTTCAAATCCTAGCATCCCATATGGTCCCCTGAGCACCGCCAGGAGTAATTCCTGAGTGCAGAGCCAGGAGTAACCCCTGTGCATCGCCAGGTGTGACCCAAAAACCAAAAAAAAAAGTTACCATGTGGTGACGATACTTCTATAAAAGCAGGGGACAAACCACATTCATGTGAAGAGTGTGGGAAGGTCTGTCAATCCTCATACCTTATGGAACATAGGAGAATTGACACTGGAGAGAGACCTTATGTTTGTAAGGAATGTGGGAAGGCCTTCTGTCAATCCTCATACCTTATTCAACATAGGAGAATTCACACTGGAGAGAAACCTTATGTTTGTAAGGAATGTGAGAAGGCCTTCTGTCGATCCTCACAACTTATTGTCCATTGAAGAATTCACACTGGAGAGAAACCTTATCTTTGTAAGTAATGTGAGGCCGGCTTCAAATTCCCATCATACTTTTCAAAACATAGAAAAAATCATACTGGATGACTTGATCTAATGACAATCCCTATGGTCAGTAGAGAACCATTCATTACATCAGGTTTTCTCTGGAGAGTTGGGATCTAGAATGCTACAAAAGTACCGCACAGGAGGTCACAATCCTGCGTCCATGAGACAACCTTTCCATGAGGTCAGTCAGTTCTATAAGGAAAAATCCAATGCTGATTATCACCCAGGAGCAGCTTGCCAGTTGCCTTGTGCTTGGACTTCCATGTATTTTAGCTTGTAAATAATCGGTCTTGGTAATGGAAGCAGGAGAAAGCTAACTAAATAAACAGGTACAAAAATGCCCCTTGCTTTGAATTGTCATGACTCACCTCTACATCATTGTTTTCTCTCACTCTGGCTTTGCCCAGATAAACAGGTTTGCGGGAATTACGACAGTGATCAACCATGATGCTGCAGTGAATCCTTTGAAATTGGAAAAATGGGCAAACCTTCATTTTCCATGGCTTCCTGTGTAGGTTTTGGGAAGCCACGCCCATGAGTTCAGGCCTTACTGTTGGCCCTAGCTCAGGTATACTTACAAGGCCTTGGAATCCAGGTCAGCCTTGTACAAGTAAGCACAATGTCTTCTGAATGATTTCTAAACTTCTTCTATGCTTATTTCCGTTAATTTATGTGTATGCTGGAGATGATTACATTAAGTATTTAATGAATGTTGTCCTGGCAAGGCCCCTGAATAGGGTGGATTGAAGACAGTTGAAATGAAATTTTTTTTGCACAGAAAGACTTTTTTTCTTTTGCTTTTTGGGTCACACCCAGCGATGCTCATGGTGTACTCCTAGCTTTGCACTCAGGAATAACTCCTGGTGGTTCTTGAGAAACCATCTGGGAGACTGAGAATGAAACCCTAGTTGTCCGTGTGCAAGGCAAACGCCCTACCTGCTATGCTATTGCTCTAGCCCCCACAGAAAGACTTTTTTGCTGTGACTTTGAAACTATGGTAGGAGCCCTGAGTCAAATGTTTTCAAGGTAGTGGGACCATAGAGAGCCCTCTGGACCCCCATCTCAGCACACAATTCCATTCAGCTGTGATTCCTAACAATAAAGGGCGGTCACATTCCTGGATCCCACCCCTCTCACTTCAGTATTCTTAGGAGAAAACAGAAATCTCTTTTGGAAGCAGTTACATCCAACCATCAAGGAGTCATCAGAATGATAAAAATGAGGGGGCTGGAGCAGTAGCACAGCAGGTAGCGCATTTGCGTTGCACGGGGCTGACCCCAGCTCCATTTTCAGCATCCCATATCCGTCTTCTGAGCACCTCAATGGGGAATTCCTGAGTAGAAGAGCCAGGAGTAACCCCTGTGCATCATGGGGTCTGATCCCCCCCCAAAAAAAAGAACGATAAAAATTATTTAGATTGTCCAAAAATCCACATAAGGCTATATAGTGACCAGTATGTTTTGCTGTCCGTTAGCTAAATGTATGCCTGCATTCGTAGGATTCTTGATACCCTGGGATTTATTTGCTGAACAATGCACTGGGGGAAGGGCATACCTGTCAGTGAAAAGGGGTTACTCCTGGCACTGCTTGGGCCACCATTTAGCATACCAGGGATGGACTGCAGGTGACCAAGATCAATGCAAGTGTCAAGCTTCTCGACTCTTCCCTCCTGCATCATATTGATTTTAAATAGTTTTTCTGAACTGCCACTTGGGGTGTTCCTTGTAGGTGAGATTTCATTGATTGCATGTTGTGAACGGATAGCGCATTGACCGGATGGTGCTCTCTGATGTTCTTACCAGCCTTTGCTCCTGTTCCAGTGTCTCTCTACCTTTCTGGGCTGCTTGGCCAGTTACTCCCTGCATCTCAAGGGCTGGCTCAGAGTGACTGCTTTCACCCCATCTCGATTGATGACTTCTCCGAGAAACTCATTGTCCCCTGCCCCATCCACTCCCTACCTGCCTGTTTTACTTTGCGTTAGTCAGCAGGTGTTCTTTCTTTTGACTCCTGTGGGAAAGCATTCGTTTAACGGAGCACGTTACCATCAGGTCTTCTTCCCACAGCCCCCACTGTGTGACCAACCACTCCAGCAGCAGCCTCTACACTCCCTTATCTGAACCGATTCCAGTTGCATCGCAGAATCACTGGGTTGGTCAAAAACATTCTCTCAGCACCTAGAGACTGGCTCTTTGATAGCCTTGTAGAAAAGAAAGTGACAATACACACAGGCCTGTGATTAGCCAGGTGGAAGGATGAGCCCTGAGACCAGGGAGGAGAGACTTTTGTAGGTGAGCGTCTTTGGTCTGTCCCTGGCTCGTGCCCTGGGTAATGTTTGAGTCCCTCATGAACTGCTGACCCCACATCTCTAGGGCTTTTGGATCCAGATTTTTGCACCCCGCTCATGTTCCCCTTTGCTACTCTGAGCTGTGCTTTCTTTGCTTTGCTCCATTCTTCATCAGTTATACATCCATTAGATTGGGGACCCTTTGATTTGTCTTTCCCTTACTGCTAGCTGCTTGCCTGCAGTGTCAGGGCGCCCATTGAAGAAGCAGATGAACCCCCATCTGTCCTCTCTGTCACCAGGATTGTCTTGCCCTCCCATCATGAGTATGATTTTGAGTATAATAAAAAATTCCTTTTACCCTTGTTGTCCTGATGTTGCTGTGAGGCTATTCCAGGTTTTACTCAAGGGTTCCTTTGGTTGCTGCTCAGGGATCATTCCCTGTCACCTTAGGCAAGGAAGATGGGCTAACTGCTGTTCTCTCTCTGACACGCTAAATTATATTCTTCCACAATTATATTAAAGAGTGAGCATGTGTGCCCGTTACAAAACTAGAAGTACAAGGGGGTGGGTGCTTGTTTTACACGTGACGGATCAGGGTTTGATCTGCAGCATCCCATTTGATTCCCCAAATATCACTGGGTCTGGTCAAATAAAAAAATGCAGAAAGCTAGTTTGGGTATTTCCAATCGCCTCTGCCACCCTTCCAAAGGTTCTTTTGCCCTTTTGGGACTGTGAGAGCCTTAGAGATGTCTTTCATCTGGTCTGCACGTTAAACAAGGTGCCACTCAATTAATTCTTATTTTGCTTATGTGGTTGGTTTTAGAACTCAAACCACAGCTTCAGGATTTGCTGCAATTCAAATTACGTTGTTGTCTGTGGTCACCAAATACAAGTGAGTTGGTAAGAGTTACACATTCAAAATAAATATTATTATGCCATCGGGATAGCTCATTGGAGCAAGCATGTGATTTGAAAGATGGGGACCATGCACCATCCTCGCCACCACATCTATGGTCTCTCAGAACTGAAGGGAGCAAATCCAGAGCCTAATGCGGCAATAGAGGACCATTTGGTTGTCAGCACCATTCTTTGTGTGCTGACACCGAAAAAAATTATTATTTTTTCTATTATTTTTCATATCAAAGAAATGCTGTCACCTGAGATATCAAGGCTCCCCTATCGTCATATTCTGTATAGGCCTTCAAGTGTTCTGGGGTCACAACCTGAAACCACCAAGACATAAGGAGAATTATATTCGGAGGAGTGTATTCACACACGCGGGCAGGCTGTCCTGGGCGAGAACAGCAGCCTCCTGGCAGAATTACAGGCTTTTGGTTATGAAAACCCGCATCCTCATATATCTTGCATTTTGAAGCACCTACAAATTTAGTTTACTCTCCAGGACCATATCCTGGCACTCGTAAGTACAATAATGGAAGCATTTCCAAAAAAAGAAATTACACAAAGCAATCGAAATTGATTTTTAATCACCTCATTTTGGGAACCCTAAACCATGGTTCCTATTTGCACTCTTTTTGAGCTGAGTTCTCAGTGGAGCAGTTACAATAAATTCAGTATATTTATGGAATAATTCTGCTAACAAAAATAAACTTCTAAACTGACTAAACTTCATATTACTATAACACACATCAAATCATCATAGCTGAACAATGGGTCAAGATGTCTGAAGAAGAGACTATAGTTGTCTCTTATGCACCTGCAGTATAGTTGTTCTTGCCCACTGATTCAAATTTAGAAGAATTTCATTCTTATTGGATAGTCTAGTATTAAACTTTTAAAAGACCTCTCAGCTGCACAGTGGTGACAAGACTTTCCATCATGTGCCCGATACATATAGAACCATGTTGAATTCACTGTACTGTCGAGGTTGAGCAGTGTGTAAAGAGTTTCTGAGCACAACTCTCCAGAAATAAGGAGAGCACCAATGGCTCAAAAGACATACACAGACACAGAAAATTTTATTTCCATGTATATTTTCCCAGTCATCTCCAATCTCTGAGCCCCCGTCTGGGCCAACCCTGAATCCACTCTGGTCCACGCGGTTCACTTAGTTTCACCTCACTTCTGTTACTATGTGAACATGAACAGGTGAAGCAAATCAAGAGCTGGAAGTTCAGTGAGATATAAACAAACATCGTGGCTCAGAGATGGTTCACCTGGGAAGTTGCTGGTTCATGTTCCTTTCATAGAACCCCAGAGGGTTCCCTGAGCCCAGTGTGGATTGATCCCTGGGCGCAGAGTCAGGAATAAGTCCTTATGACTACCTTATCAGTAGTGGAGGATGTCCGTGAAAAGATTGAGTAAAGAAATCACTTGTATAACTTGTTATTTCATTGATCTTCGATTTACTCGAGTAGGCACCAGTAAAGTCTCCATTTGTCCCTGTTGCATGCTAGTGTAGCCCAATAGTATAGACTCACTCCTGCAACACAAGGAGCCCAAAACGTTTGATCAGTGTTTTATCAAAGAACTCTGACCATCTCCTTGGTGGGTGGCCATGCAGTAACCGCTCTAGTCCACTAATCATTTCTAAATTGTATTCCATGTCTGGCCCATCTGATTTTTGACGCCTTGGCAAACGAGACAGCCTCCCTAATCTTGATCGTTGACAGAGCTTGGAACTCCGGATTCCTCCTCTCATTTGAGTGAAACATGATATTCCAAACATAGCTCTTTTGATTCCTATTTGCGATACTCAAATAGCGTTCTCATCCTGTTTGTGTAGGGCTCAGGTCTGTGAGGCGTATGTTGGTGCAAGAAGATTGGTGGAGTCGAAAAGATGTGCCTGAAGCAGCAGGTTCTTTGTCCTCTTAACCACTTTTTCAATGCTCTTGAAGGCGTTCCATGCTGCTCTCTTCCTCCTGTGGAAGGCAGGAGGACTTCTGACACCAAGTCATTCCTCATATTGAGTTCTCTATCAAGGTACACATAGCTGTTGCATTCGGAGATGTTTGTTCTGTTGAGAGAAATCGAACGTTAGGGCTAGTTCATTTTTCATGAATATTGTTTTGCTGAGACTCAGCTGCTGTCCCTCCTTTCCACACATGCAGTCAAAATCACCAAGCATTTGTGCCACTTGGCTAATGTTTGGTGTTATTAGAACTATGTCATCAGCGAAGCGGAGGTGGTGTAGTTGCCGAGTGTCTCTCTTCACTCCCATTACTTACCATTCCAGTCGTCGAATGACTTTATCGAGGGTGGCACTGAAGAGTTTCGGTGAAATGGTATCACCCTGAAGAACCTCTTTCTTTACGTCAATGATCACTTCCTTGTAGAATGGTGAGATCCTGGTGGTGAACCCATAATACTGCTCACGGAGGATCTTGATGCACTGAGTTTGAATGCCCTATTTGGTTAGGACTTCAATGACAGCTTCAGTCTCAGCAGAATCAAAGTCCTTCTTTATATTAATGCACATTAGACAGAGCAGCATCTTGAACTCTCATGAAACTTCAATGAGCATTGTCATTGTATGGTTTGGGTCAATTGCGGTGAATCCTTTTTGGAACCTGACTTGCTCGCATGGTTGTCCTCCGTCTAGTGTTCTGCCTATTCTATTCAGGATGACTCGAGTGAACAACTTGTAGAAGATGATTAACAGGCAGATTGGGTGATAGTTGCTGACATCATGGATGTCTCTTTTCTTGTACAACAGAATGGTCTTGCTGGTTTTCCATTGGGACAGAACCTTGCATTCAGACAGGTAGTGTATGAAGAGCCAAGCCAGTGTATTGACGAGTACTGTTGGCAGATTCTTCAGGTGTTCGGTTCTGACCTTGTCTGGACCGGGTGCAGTATGCGTCTTTACCTACGAAATGGCATGCTGGATTTCAGAAGTGAGGAAGTTGGTAATGACATATCCATCCTGCAGAATATGGTTTGTGGGTGTCAAAGAGCTCCGAGTAGAAGTCGTGAATAATCGTTTCCATTGCTCTTCTAGATGTTCTAGATCCATCAGGACATCGGAGGGCAGTCATCTTGGTCTTTTAGTTGGTGAAGGACAGGTGAGTACTGCGAATAATATTCCCAGATTCTGCTGCATCGGCCAACACTGCTGCTCTTCTCTCTTTGAGATCTTCCTTTATCGCTTCTCTGCACATCTTTGTGAGCTCGGATGTTAGCCTGTGATGACCTGAGGCTTGTGCCAAACCATGATGGTGAATGAGCTCGAGAGTTTCCGAAGATAGGCATCTGTTTGTGGCTTTCCCACTCTCGGCATTCTCGAAGTCATGGAGGTGCTGAACCAGTCAATTTTATTCCTCATCGATATTTTCAACAATGGCATCTTCCCACATTGCCGCAATAGTGCCAAAGAGCTCCAGGTTGGTGGTCATTCTGGGAGTTCTCTTCTTAATCTTAAATTTTGCAGTCCTTTCCCCTCGCTCTGTGGGTCCTCTCAACATTCTCACTAGGTGTTCCCTTCTCTGTCTCTGCTGCCTTTTTGCCCAGAATGTTAGACCAATTTCCAAGCTGTGGGGCAGACCTCATGGTTATAACCTCTACAACTCATGGGTGTTAATGTCTCATTCTGATACTTTATATTCCACATATGAGTGCGATCTTTCTATGTCTGTCTCTTTCTTTCTGACTCATTTCACTCAACATGACACTCTCCATGTTCATTCACTTATAGGCCAATTTCATGACTTCATCTTTTCTAACAGCTGCATAGTATTCCATTGTGTAGATGTAGCAAAGATTCTTTAACCAGTCTTCTGTTTGGGGGCACTCTGGTTTTTTCCAGATTATGGCTATTGAGGGCAGGTGGACATGGCTGTCAAAGAGATCCAAGTAGAAGTGGTGAATAATTTTCTTTATTGCCTTTCTGGAGGATTGATATATCCATCAGGATGTAGGAGGGCAGTCATCTTGGTCTTGTAGTTGGTGAAGGACAGGCGAGCATTGTGAATACTATTCCCATCTTCTGCTGCACTGGCCAACACTGCTGCTCTTCTCTCTTTGAGGTCTTCCTTTATCGCATCTCTGCACAGCTTTGTGAACTCAGACATTAGCTTTTGGTTGCCTGAGGCTTGCGTCAAACCACGTTAACGAATGAGCTTGAGAGTTTCCAAACACAGGCATCTGTTTCTGGCTTTCTCACTCTCGGCATTCTTCACACAGACATGGAGGTATTGAACCAGTCGATCGTATTCCTCGTTGATGTTGTGCAGGATGGCAACTGCGCACATTGCTGCAATAGTGCCAAAGAGCTCCCAGTTGGTGGTCATTCTGGGAGTTGTCTTCTTAGACTTAAATTTTGCAGACTTTTCTCCTTGCTCTGTGAAGTAGATTTTGCATGAAGGAGACGGTGGTCCGATCCCGTTTGGAATTTTGGGACAACAGCGACATTGGTCAGGCAAAACCTTTGATTGAATATGATGTGGTCGATTTCATTGTGGAACTGTACACTGGGAGACTCCCATGTCCAGCGTTTAGATTCTACCTTCTGGAACTCTGAGTTACCATGGATGGTCTTGGTCAACATGATGAATTCAGACAGTCTCTGACCCTGATCGTTCCATTCTAGGCCATGTGTCCCAATGTGGAGTTCTTCGGGTGACCTTCTTGGACCTATCTTTGCATTAAAATGACCAACAATGATCTTGTAGAAGTTGTGGTCTTCTTTATAGAACTTCTCCAGTTCCATGTAGAACCTCTCAATTTCTTCTTCATCATAGTTGGAAGTTGGTGCGTAGACGACGAAGATAGAAACTGAAGGCAGTGAGCCACATCTATTCAAGCGTAATCATCGAATTCAGGTTGTTAGGCCTTCGAATGAATCGATGCTCATGGCCAAGTTCGTGTTGACAAGGACACCAATACCTCCAATGCCTCTATTGTCACATGTTCCGAGGAACAATTCTTCTCCAGAGTTGAAAATGGCGTGATGTAATTGATGTCGCCTCATTTTGGTCAGACCAATGATGTCGTACTTGATCTTGATCATACCAAGTTCCGCAGGATGGATATGTCGTTCCCAATGTTCTCCCTTCTGAAATCTGACATGCCATTTCGCTGGTAAAGACGCAAACAGCACCTGGTACGGACAAAGTCACACCTGAACACCTGAAGAATCTGCCGCCAGTACTCATCAACACACTGGCCCGACTCTTCACATGCTACCTCTCTGAATGCAAGGTTCCATCCCAGTAGAAAACCAGTAGAACCGTTCTGTTTTACAAGAAGGGAGACATCCACGACATCGGCAACTATCGCCCAATCTGCCTGTTGTCAGTTGTCTACAAGTTGTTCACTCGTGTCATCCTGAATAGAATAGGCAGAACACTAGATGAAGGACAACCATGTGAGCAAGCCAGGTTCCGAAGAAGATTCAGCACAATAGACCATATCCACATAGTGACCAAACTCATTGAAGTTTCGAGAGAGTTCAAGATGCTGCTCTAACATTCGTTGACTTAAAGAAGGCCTTCGATTCTGTTGAGACTGAGGCGGTCATCGAAGCCCTAGCCAAACAGGGCGTTCAAATTCAGTATATCAAAATCCTCCACGAGCTGTATTGTGGATTCACCACCAGATCTCACCATTCTACAAGGAAGTAATCATTGATGTAAAGAGAGGGGTGTGGCAAGGTGATACCATTTCACCGAAACTCTTCAGTGCCGCCCTTGAGAACATCATGCAACGACTGGAATGGGAAGGAATGGGAGTGAAGATAGATGGTCGGCAATTACACCACCTCCGCATCGCTGATGACATCGTTCTCATAACGCCAAACACTAGCCAAGCGGCACAAATGCTGACCAACTTCAACCGCGAGTGTGGAAAGGTCAGATTGCGGCTGAATCTCAACAAGACGATGTTCATGAAAAACGAACTGGTCTCTGAAGCTCTATTTGCTCTTAATGGAACAAACATCTACGAATGTAGCAGCTATGTGTACCTGGGTCGAGAAATCAACATGAGGAATGACTTGGTGCCAGAATTGCGCAGTAGGAAGAGAGCAGCGTGGAATGCATTCAAGAGCGTCAAAGAGGTGGTTAAGAGAACGAAGAACCTCTGACTCCCGGCACATCTTTTCGATTCCACCGTTCTTCCTGCACTAACATATGCCTCAGAGACCTGGGCCCTATGCAAGCAGGATGAGAATGCTATTAGGGTATCCCAAAGAGGAATCGAAAGAGCTATTCTGTGAATATCATGTCTCACTCAAGTGAGAGAAGGAATCCGGAGTTCTTGCCTCCGTCGACAGTCAAAAATCAGGGATGCTGTCTTGTTTGCCAAGACATCAAAAATCAGATGGCCGGTCATGTAATGCGATTCAGCGACGGCCGTTGGACTAGAGCTGTTACAGATTGGATTCCACGGGACGTCAGAAGACCTCTTGGCCGCCCTCCAACTAGACCGTCAGATTTCTTCGTCAAATCTCTGAGTGAATGATTTGAGGCTCTTTCTTTTCCTGGAGCCAGCATGTATCATTGGGCTACACTAGCTCACGACAGGGACAAATGGAGATATTACTGGCTCCTGCTCGAGCAAATCAAAGATCAACAGGACTATAAGTGATACAAGTGATGGCTATTGTAAACAGTGCTGCAATGTCCTCTTTTGTGTCCCACTGACTCTGTGTTCAGGTTTTACTCTCTGCAGGTCTGCAGTGTTTGCAGGACCAGTGGTACTGAGATTGGCCATGGGGTGAGTGTGTTGTGCAATGCCGGCACCTCCAGGAACGTCCTAATATAGCTTCCTCACATTGCAGCATAGCTGTCTTCCTTAGACTGATTTCTGGTGCCCCTCAGCTAGGAGTGCGCGTGGAACTGGTTCCATCTGAGAGGAGAGACCCTGAGCCCCTCTAGGACCTTAGGAGGTCCTGTCCTTTTATCCCAGAAAACAAGTTGGTGTCAGGCTTTTACTCCTGCCCCTGTATATGTATACTCAGGACATGGTGATCTTCCCCAACTTCGCTCTTACCTTCATCCTGGAGGAGTGTACATGCCTACAAGCCTTTCAGAAAAAGCTCTACTGAGACGTGATGCTGGAGATCTACCAGCACCTGAGAGCTCTTGGTGACAGCCGTATGGTATGCGGAACACCCTGCTGACACAGGCCTACATGAACTCCTGAGTTGCTGCCAGCATGTGTGTTCAGCAGGGGTCGTGATCTGAATAGTTCCTTGCATTTCTAAATCAATTTACCTCTTGTTCTATACACATCACTGTGTTTTTTTGGATTGGCTTTGATTTTGTTCTTGGGTCAAGCCCACACTCCTGCTCCCCTGTGCTAAATGATTGTTCCTTGGAGTATTCAGGGACTCTGGGGCTACTGACTATTGAACCTGGTTGCCAGCTTCAACGGTTGGTGCCTTACCCCCTGTACAATTGCACCGTGACATCAAGTTCAAGAATTTTGTTTTCTTCACCCAAGAATAATTGCATATAATACCAGAAGGTTGGCTCCATGTCTTGGAAGCTGACCTCACATGCTGTAGGAAAAGGGAGCCAAGATAGAGAAGGGAACACCAAGTAAAATGTGATTGGAGATCCTGCGTGGGAAGGGAGATGTGTGCCAAAAGACTAGAGACTGAACACGATGGCCACTCAATACCCATATTGCAAACCACAACACCCCAAAGGAGACAGAGAACAAAATGGAATTCCCTGACACACAGACGGGGTAAGGGAGGGGAAATGGGAATTGGGGTGGAGGGAAAGTGAGTTCATTGGTGGTAGAGAATGAACAGTGGTGGTGGGATGGTTCTCGAATATTGTATAAGGGAAAAACAAGGACGAAAATGTGTAAATCTGTAATTGTACCCCATTGGTTATTCGCTAATTAGAAAAATAAAGAAATTTAAAAAAAGAATTTTGTTTTATTTCCTTTTAACTTGGCTTTGGGATTACACATGACAATGCTCAGGATTTTCTTGCCTATGAATTTAGGAATTACTCCTGCCTGTGCTCTGGGACCCTCTGAGCTGCCCACCTATATGTGTGCGCTGTGCATTTGCTTCCCTGCTATAATATTTCTCCCACCACAGTTCATTTATTTCTTTGGCTCGTCCCTTCAGACTCTGCTCTATTTCAGTGCTCACAGTCACTTGACTGATGCTTGGGAGAATTCATCAGGACTCAGAGCTTGCTCCTGTTTTTTGCACTCAGGGATCATTCCTGGCTGGCTTGAGGGACCCTAGGGAATGTTGGAAATCGAAGCTGGATTGGCCATGAGGAAGGCAAGTGCTGCATTCCTGTGCTGTCTGTCTGGATACTTTTTAAAAATTGGGGTGTCTTGCCATCTTTGGCCATTTTTGGACTTATTATGCTCTTGGGTTTACAACCCTTAGTGATAACTTAGACAGGAGTTCAAAAATGTCCAGGTGGTGCTGGGCCTAAAGTGATAGTAGATCAGGAAAGGTGATTGTCTTGTAAGCAATGGACATGGGCTCAATTCCCGGCATCCTATGTGTTGCGGTGCCTGGAAAATATCATCTGCTTTTTTCTGTAGTGAATTGTGCATATTAAAAAAATAATATGTGAAAGGAGGGCCTTGGCAGCGGCTCTCCTTCTCATCACCTGTGTTCAGTGGTCTCGTGCCACTTCCCCCACCCTGGGGCCACAGCAGGCGATAGTCAGGCAGGCGAAAGAAGGAACGAGGGCCAGGTGGTTGGTATCAATTGCAGTTCATTCCAAGATCATATTCATTCTCCACTGATTCTCCTGCTTCTCTCTCTCTCTCTCTCTCTCTCTCTCTCTCTCTCTCTGCATTGCCCCTCCCACTTTTACACAGCCTACTTTTTATAGAAATCATGTAGGGTGGGGATACAGAGGTGATGTTGAATATTAACCAATCAACAGAGGTAAGACCACTTCTCCAGGATATGAACTCAGGGACAAAATCTCATCTAAGTAGATTACTCCAGATTACTGGGGGAATCCACTCAAGGGCGAGATTTCTTCCAGGGTTTGTTGCTTTCTTCTTTCCTCAGCTAGAAATCTACTGAAATAGTTGTAGTAAATTTGCTTCTAATGTTTCTAGCAAGGCCATTTTGTATGAGCACAATTAAAAATATATATAAAGCTTAAAGTTTGGTTCTTCCTGTTGACATCTCACTATAGATTCCAGACCACAGTCCTCAGGCCAGGTTAGTCTTCTTAACCACAGCAGTGTCCTTCTTCAGTTATCTCTTTTGGATCATGACAGTTTGTCCATGACCATGCTCTTATTATAGTTAAGTACTGTGCCACTTTGGCCTGGCCCATTTTGATGGCAGAGTAGCTCATAGTTTGCCTTGGGTCCTTGCAGTTCCTCATCGGGACCCTGCTTTTGGGGTGCTAGGAACTAAGAGCAACTGAGGCTTAAGTCAAGAAAACAGATGTCCAGGAGTGAATATTATTTGGAGTCATTTGACTCCCAAATTACAAAAGCATAATATTAACTATTTTCTAGTGTTTATACAAAGAGGACATTGCTTTAAAGTAAACTATGCAAAAGGCAGAAAGATAAAAGTAATAATTAACTTACAAGTTCAGTGTCCTTAGGAGGATCTGACATTCCAGGTTATTAACAGAATCTGATTACATGGAAAGCTGATTCACTGGTTGGGGAGGAGAGCACAGAGAAGAAGTTAAACATAAACAAGGGAGATGCAGATCAAAACAACCATGAGATACCACCTCACACCACAGAGGCTAGCACACATCCAAAAGAACAAAAGCAACCGCTGTTGGAGAGGATGTGGGGAGAAAGGGACCCTTCTACACTGCTAGTGGGAATGTCGGCTAGTTCAGCCCTTTTGGAAAACAATATGGACGATTCTCAAAAAACTAGAGGTTGAGCTCCCATTTGACCCAGCAATACCACTGCTGGGAATATATCCCAGAAAAGCCAAAAAGTATAGTCGAAATGACATCTGCACTTATATGTTCATCGCAGCACTGTTTACAATAGCCAGAATCTGGAAAAAACCTGAGTGCCCTAGAACAGATGACTGGTTGAAGAAACTCTGGTACATCTATACAATGGAATACTATGCAGCTGTTAGAAAAAATGAGGTCATGACGTTTGCATATAAGTGGATCAACATGGAAAGTATCATGCTAAGTGAAATGAGTCAGAAAGAGAGAGACAGACATAGAAAGATTGCACTCATCTGTGGAATATAGAATAATAGACTATAAGACTAACACCTAAGAATAGTAGAAATAAGTACCAGGAGGTTGTCACCATGGCTTGGAGGCTGTTCTCTCATTCTGGGCAACTCAGAGAAGGGAACACCAATTAAAATGTGGTTGTTGGTCATGTGGGGGAAAGATGATGCGGGCCGAATATAGACTAGAGACAACACAATGGCCACTCAACACCTTTATTGCAAACCACAACACCTAATCAGAGAGAGAGAACAAAAGGGAATACCCTGCCATAGTGGCAGTGTGGGGTGGGGGGAGACGGGACTGGGGAGGGGGGGAGGGATGTTGGGTTTACTGGTGGTGGAGAATGGGCACTGGTGAAGGGATGGGTTATCAAACTTTGTAAGGGAGAAACATGAGCACAAAAATGTATAAATCTGTAACTGTACCCTCACGTTGACTCACTAATTAAAAAAAATAAACATAAACAAGGGAATAGGAGTGACTCGGGAGCACTGTGTTGGGTGTAACCCAATAAGCCTAAGCTCCTTATGGCAAGGGAGAAAGGACAAAGCAATATTATCCTACAGCGAATGAGTGAGTCACCATAACAAAGCTAGTTTGGGCCTGAGTAATAGTACAGTGGGGCCTGTGCTTACCATTGCACTCGCCCAGCCCAGTTCAATAACCTGCATCCAGTATGTGTCCTGAGTATCACCGGATCTGGTTAAAAAGCAAAACCTGAACATCTTGTGTGGATTGCCAACTGCGCACAGTGATCCTCTCATCAGATCTTCTGTTTGTTGTAGGCCTGTTTGGATTATTAGAACCATCAAGATATCCTCACTTGCAATGCCTGATTCAACCTCATTTCTTTCGACAAATTCTGATATTGTGTTTTGCATTTAATTTCAGAACTCAAACCACAGATTCAGGTTTTGGCATTTAGCAATTTGATTTGGGAATTGGGCCACTGAGTATGAGTGAGCTGGTAAAATTTTCAAATTTGCCAATAATGTGACTTTTAAGGTGGAGGACTGGGCACTGCAGAGAGGAAATCTAGAAACTAATGCTTGGGGTAGAGGTTCTTAGCTTCACTGGGTGGTGAAATCACTGCTCAAAACCTAAAGAAATTTCCATTTTTTCTGTATCAAAAATGTGATATTTTATTTGATTGAAGCTTGTAATTGTTTCAAAATAACGAATTTAGGGTTGAAGCTATAGTACAGTGGGTACTGACTTTGCTTTGTATGTAACTGACCTGGAATCAATTCAAAGAGTCCCAAATGATCTCCTCAGCACCACTAGGACTATTTCCTGAGTGCATAACCAGGAGTAACCCCTGTGCGTCGCCGGGTGTGACCCAAAAAAGAATTTTAAAAAAACACAAAAAACTAGTTTGAGGGCAATAGTGATCTGCAGTGAGAAGGACATTGCTTTGCATGAGTATGGACAGTCTGTCCCCAGACTCCATTTGAATATTGGGGACTCTCCAGGATTGTCCCTGAGCACTGCCTCGTGTGGCTTTATAAATACAAACTACAAAACTAAAGGACCAAAAAATGTATTGAGTCTGGATTGATAGCACAGCGGGTGGGGTGCTTTGCACGAGGCCAACCCGGGTTCGATTCCCAGCATCCCATATGGTCCCCTGAACAGCGCCAGGATAAATTTTTGAGTGCAAAGCCAGGAATAACCCCTTTGCATCGCCGGGTGTGACCCAAAAAGAAAAAAAAATGCATTAATCCTGAGAAACATGCATTTATGGTGAGATGTTTTCAAAGGCCCCTGTGATTTGTCTCAGCTTTGTGGGGATTCAGTGTTGCTTTAAATGCATGCATTAGACACTCCACAATGAGTTTGAACCAAACCCTGTCTCGAGTCTATTTTATTTTCTCTTGGAATAGTGTGTTAGCTTCCTTTTTTTCTTAGTGAATCACTGGGAGTGTACAGTTACAGATTTACATATTTTTGTGCTTGTGTTTTGGTCATACAATACTCTACTTTCGGCACGCATCTCCTATACCGAGCGGGTCCTCCAACCACTTTACTTGGTGTTCCCTTTTGTATCTGAGCTGCCTTTTCCCCCAGCATGTGAGGCCAGCCTCCAAGTAAGGGAGCAAACCTCCTGGTACTTATTTCTACTATTCTTCTTTTTTTTAAATTTTATTTTATTAAATCACCGTGTGGAAAATTACAATGCTTTCAGGCTTAGGTCTCAGTTATACAATGCTGAAACAACCATCCCTTCACCAGTGCCCATATACCACCACCAAAAAAAAAAAAAACCCACACAGTACACCTCCCATCCCGCCCCCCAACCCCCTATGTTGTAACGGATAAGTTTCATTTTACATTCTGTTTACTTTGGTTACATTCAGTATTTCAACACAGACCTCACTATTGTTGTTAGGAGTACCCCACTAGATTCAGACCTACTGTGAAGACAAATAAGGTCGCGCGGCCGCTAGCGCGGTTTTGAATTTCTGTACTTTAACAAGAAGTCCAGGGAGATTTCTTCCAGATATTAGATAATTGCAGGCTTGAAAACCCAATCTGTGGTCGTCTTAATGTGGCGGACACCGCGCCCTTCATCCCCGGAGAGAAAGAGGTGAGAGAGAGAAATACCTTTCCCCTCCTGGGTGGGCATGGGGCCGAGGCTTAGTTCTCAGGCTGGAGACATTCTGCGAGGAGTTGC